>JADBJO010003925.1:57500-80000 GCA_016801955.1 Conus betulinus | reverse complement strand
ATGACCTCGTGAATAACCTCCCCCCCCCCCCTTTTTTTTTTTCTTCTTCTTCTTCTTCTTCTTTTCAGTTTTGGCTTTTCTTGAACACACGCCAGATGCCTTTCTTTATAATTTTTTTTTGTCTCGTTTCTTTATTCCCCACCTTTTACTTTTGAAAATAATGAACCCGCGGCGAAGAGCGAGATGTCCATGGCAAAAACTTGTAAACAATTTTAAAAAGGTGATTACGTTAATCGGCAAATGACGGATAACGCAGTAAAAAAAAAAAAAAAAAAAAAAAAAGAAAGAAAAGGCTTCGCAGTATGATGGCTGCTGTGCACTCTCCGAGAAGAGCAACCCAAATTTAACACAGAAGATGTTGTGATGATGAAGTTTTATCAGTGCGATGCAATGCGATGCGGAGCCATACAATGCAATGCAATGCAATGCAACGCAATGCAATGCAATGCATGCGATACAATACAGTACAATACAATACAATACACAACAACATCAAACGAAACAATTACAATACACACGACACGATACGATACGATACGATACGACACGACACGATACAGTACAATACACAATACAATACAATACAACAATATGAAACGGATACGAAACTAGACAATAGAATACAACGACAGTACGATACCATACGATACGATACAATACTTCACGAAATGAAAAATGAAAAACAATACGATACAATACAGGGCGATTCTATACGATACGATATAATACACAATACAATGCCATACAATAGAGTACAACAAACGCAACACAAGACACTATACAATACAACATAATACAACACAACACAATACAGTGCAATGCAAAACACAATACATGATACAGCCTTTGTCTAAAACGAAACACCATACGATTCATTTTTAAATTCGAAACATAATGCACTTCATAGTAACGGCTCATATTTGAAAATTTCAACAATACGGTACAACGCAACGCAACGCAACGCAACGCAACGCAACGCAATACAATGCAATGCAATACAATGCAGAACATGGCGTATATTCGAAACTTAGCACAATATAATGTAGCCTAATTCGTTAAAATGGACTCTATACGGAACTTATTCAAATGCAAAACATGCATTGCAATGTGTATGACACATGTCTTATATTTGAAACTTACGACAATACACTTCAATACATAATATGATCTAGGTTTTATATACTTAGAAACAGTACGACTCATGATAATGGACAACATTCGAAATCGCTTGTGTTTAAAAAGTTACAACAATACAATACGATACATAATATGACGCATGTTTGAAAACTTAGTACAAAACAAAAGAAAGAAAGAAAGAAAAAAACAACAAAAAATGCAATACACAACAATGAACTGTTTTTGAATCTTAGTACGATGCAACGCAATAGAATGCATACTGCCTTTATTCAAAATTTTGATTGATGCATTACAGTACGTGGTTTGATCTGTATTTGAAATTCAGCACAATACAATATAATAGCACATAATACGTTGTAATGGTCTATATTAAAAAAAGAAGTGAGTACAATATAATGCAATACACAATAATAGTCTGTATTTGGAACGCGATACAATACAATACACTATAACACAGCACTGCACAATACAACACAACACACTACACCACGTTACGATACGATACGATTACCATCCCATCCTATCCCATGCCATATCATCATATATATATATACATATACCAGACCAGACCAGACCAGACCAGACCAGACCAGACCATACCATACCATACCACACCATATCCCATAACACACCATACCATACCACATCATATACCATACCATACCATACCATACCATACCATACCATATATCATATATCCCATACCATACCATATATAACATATACCATATACCATACCATACCACATATATATCCCATACCACACGATATATATATATATATATATATATATATATATACCATATATATATATATATATAGATATCATATCCATACCATACCATACCATATCCCATACCATACCATCCCATACCACCACACCATCCCATCCCATCCATACATCCCATCCCATCCTATCCATACTAATCGTACATACCATCCCATCCCATCCATACTATAATACATCCCATCATCCCATCCCATCCATCCATACTATCATACATCCCATCCTATCCCATCCATACTATCATACATACCCCATCCCATCCATACTATCATACATACCATCCCATCCTATCCATATTATCATCCAATACCATCCCATCCCATCCATACTATTATACATACCATCTAATCCCATCCATACTATCATAAATACCATCCCATCCCATCCATACTATCATACATACCATCCCATTCCATCCATACTATCATAATACCATCCCATTCCATCCATACTATCATACATCCCATCCCATCCACACTATCATACATCCCATCCCATCCATCCACACTATCATACATCCCATCCCATCCATACTATCATAAATACCATCCCATCCCATCCCAACTTTCATACATACCATCCCATTCCATCCATCCACATATCATACATCCCATCCCATCCACACTATCATACATCCCATCCCACCCACACTATCATACATCCCATCCACACTATCATAAATACCATCCCATCCTATCCATACTATTACACATACCATCCCATCCCATCCATTCATACTATCATAGATCCCATCCCATGCATACTGTCATACGTCCCATCCAATCCCATCCATACTATCATACATACCATCCCATCCTATCTACACTATCATACATATCATCACATCCATACTATTATACATACCATCCCATCCATACTACTATCATACATCCCATCCCATCCCCATCCATACTATCATACATCCCATCCCATCCCATCCATACAATCATGCATTCCATCCCATCCCATCCCATCATACTATCATACATCCGATCCCATCCCATGCATACTATCCTATCATCCCCATCCCATCCATACTACCATACCCTATACCATCCCATCCATACTATTATCCATCCATCCCATCCATACTATCATACATCCCATCCCATCCCATCCATACTATTATACATTCCATCCCATCCCATCCCATCCATACTATCATACATCCCATCCCATCCCATCCATACTATCATACATCCATCCATCCCATCCCATCCATACTATCATGCATCCCATCCATACTATCATACATCCCATCCCATCCATACTATCATACACACCATCCCATCCATACTATCGTACATACTATCCCATCCCATCCATACTATTATACATACCATCCCATCTTATCCCATACTATTATACATACCATCCCATCCCATCCATACCATCGTACATCCCATCCCATCCCATTCATACTATCATACATACCATACCATCCCATCCATACTATTATATATACCATCCCCATCCATACTATCATACATACCATCCCATCCCATCCATACTATCATACATCCCATCCCATCCCATCCATACTATCATACATACCATTCATCCCATCCGTACTATCATACACCCCATCCATACTATCATACATACCATACCCATCCCATCCTATCCATACTACATACATACCATCACATCCATACTATCATACATACCATCCAATCCCATCCATACTATCATACATCCCATCCCATCCATCCCATCCATGCTATCACATATCCCATCCCCTCCATACTATCATACATCCAATCTCATCCATACTATCATATACCATCCATCCATACTATCATACATACCATCCCATCCCACCCACTTATACATCCCATCCCATTCCACTCCATACTATCATACATCCATCCCATCCCATCCATACTATCATACATACCATCCCATCCATACTATCATACATCCCATCCCATCCCATCCATACTATCATACATACCATCCCATCCATCCCATACTGTCCATACTACATACCATCCCATCCCCCATCCATACTATCATATATCCCATCCCATCCCATCCATACTATCATACATCCCATCCCATCCATACTATCATCCATCCCATCCCATCCCATCGCATCCATACTATCATACATACCATTCCATCCTATCCATACTATTATACATACCATGCCATCCATACTATCATACACACAACATCCCATCCCATCCCATCCATACTATCATACATCCCATCCCATCCCATCCATACTAACATAACATCCCATCCCATCCATACTATCATACATCCCATCCCATCCCATCCATACTATCATACATACCATCCCATCCCATCCATACTATCATACATCTATCCCATTCACCACCTCATCCATACTATCATACATCCCATTCCATCCCATCCATACTATCATACATCCAATCCCATCCATACTATCACACATACCATCCAATCCATACTATCATACCATCCCATCCCATCCATACTATATTATATCCCATCCCATCCCGTCCATACCATATCATATCCCATCCCATCCCATCCATACTGTCATACATCTCATCCCATCCATACTATCACATATCCCATCCCATCCCATCCATGCTATCATACATCCCATCCCATCCTATCCTATACTATCATAATTACCATCCCATCCCATCTCATCCCATCTATACTATTATACATACCATCCCATCCCATCCCTTCCCATCCCATCCCAAAGAATACCATAGCATAGCATGGCATAGCATACCATACATATAATGGCATGTATTTGAATCCTAATGCAATACAATATGATACAATCCACTACATTACTCGGTTCAAAAAGTGAACATGACTTTTTTCATAGTAAATGGATCCGATTTACAAGTTTCAGACATAAAACACACCACGGAAGTCACAACCAGACTGTGTTATTTCCTCCAGTGACAAACAATAGTTAATGAAATCTGTGTGTGCCACTGCATAGCAAAGCGATGAATGACATGCAGTATCGATCGTGCGCGACTCGGCATAACTCTCTACAAATCAAGGTTGCGTCTCTGTCTTTGTTTCAGTCGTCCTCTGCTTCTTTCTTTTCTTTCTTTCTTTTTTTTTCTCTCCTTCTCTTCCATTTTCCCTTTTATTTTTTCTCTCCTCTCTCTCTCTCTCTCTCTCTCTCTCTCTCTCTCTCTCTCTCTCTCTCTCTCTGTAATGTTAACGGAATAGGGGCCTACTCGTACTTTCGAGTTATCTGTAACTTTTTTCTTAAGTGTTGTATTTGTCTTGATTCTGTTGAGCATGGGGAATAACTGTGTAATATTGCCCATAAAGAAAGAAAGAAGAAACTTTTATACCCCTGTTACCCCCACCCCCTCGTCAAAAGACCTTTCGGTAATGACAATAAAATGTCAGTGTCAAAGTGTTTTCTTTCTTTTTCTTCTTTTTTTTTTTTCTGCTCCACTTTTCTTAACTTCTTTCCCTTCGTTTTTTCTTCTCTTTTGTCTCCCTCCTTCTTCACTGCCTTTATTTTCTCTCCTTTTTGTCTTTCTGCATTCCTTCCACTCTCTTTCTGTCTGTCTGTCTGTCTTTTTTTCTTTTCTCGTTTCCCTCTTCATTCTCTCATTTTCTTTCGGTTTTTCATTCCTGTCTTCTTTCTTCTTTTCTTCTTTCCTTTTTTCTCATATGCTTTCTCTCTTGCTTTCCCCCCCCATTTTTTTTCTTTTTCGTTTTTTTTTTCTCTTCTGTCTGCATCTTTTTTCATTTTTAATATTCTTTTTCCCCCTCTCTCTGTCTCTGACTCTCCTGTCTCTGTCTGTCTGTCTCCTCTCTTTCTCTCTCTCTCTCTGTCTCTCTCTCTCTGTCTGTCTGTCTGTCGTCTGTCGTCTCTCGTCTGTCTCTCTCTCTCTCTCTCTCTCTCTCTCTCTCTCTCGCTCTCTCTCTCTCTCTCTCTCCTCATCTCTCTCTCTCTCTCTCCTCTCTCTTCTCTCTCTCTCTCTCTCTCTTTCGTGTTATGTCGCTGTCGTGTTATCATCAGATGATGAACTTGTAATTAAATCATTTACGAAATTCATCGCGGAAGTATTGAAAATTAGATGAAGGATAGTGAAATTGAAGATGATGCGTTATAAGAGATATATAAATGAATAATATCATTCATCGCATGTGGAAGAAATCAGTAAGATACATGTCATCATTTGATTGCATGGATGGTCGAGTCAGTCACGATTTTTTTTTTTTCTTAAACTTTACTGCATTACTCTTGTGCGTGAGGACGTAAGGAAATGTTACGATTTTATTTGTTTTTGTTAACCTTTGATTTGATGCACACTAGGAATGAATGTGTACTATTTTTTTTGCAAGGAAAGGAAGAGGGAAATGTTATTGTTCTGTTACCCCCTCCACCCTTGTCAAAAGACCTCTTTGGCAATGACATGAAAATATCAGTGTTAAAATTCTCTCTCTCTCTCTCTCTCTCTCTCTCTCTCTCTTTCTTTTCATTTCAGTGTAGAAATTAACGGACTATTTCATTTCCATACTCAGAACGAAAATCTAAACTCTATCGGTGAATACTTTTAAAGGGTTTACTTTATTAATGCCAAAGCGTTCATGGAAAAGTCCCACCGCTTTGAACTGCGCAGAAATTTCAGATTCAGTGTGTGTGTGTGTGTGTGTGTGTGTGTGTGTGTGCGCACGCGCGCGAGCAAGTGTGGTGTGTGTGTGTGTGTGTGTGTGTGTGTGTGTGTGCGCACATACGCTATAATATATTTTAACTACTCTTCAACAGTTTCGTACATATTGCGCGCCCTTTATCAATGGCAAACAACAAATGTTCAGTCCGCGTACAAAGGTGGGTGGGCACACACGAATTCCAACTGCAGAGGAAATGACGTATGTCCGTGACACATGAAGAAGTTGACGTATTACATGAGAGACCTTTTTTTTTTTTTTTTTTTTTTATTTTTTTTTTTTTTTTAGGACGCGGGCCGAGCAAGTTCAAAGAGGCATCCTCGAGACTGTTGTCCTCCCAGTTCTGCTCAGGCGCTGGCCGCAGTCGTCTGGCGCACCGTGCAAGGTGCTCTGAGAAATGTTGACCTCAACACGTGTAAATGGCATTCTATTTTCACAGCACATTTCCTAAATTCCAAACACCTTCGAAAATGCAGCCGACACAGCTCTTTACACACTTCTCCCCTCACCCTTGATTCCCCCCCCCCCCCCCCCCCCCCCCCCCCCCCCCCCCCCCCCCCCCCCCCCCCCCCCCCCCCCGCCCCACCCCCCCCCCCCCCCCCCCACCCCGGTTCCGCCTACGCATTTTGACAATTTGCGTCTTTCTCTTTCGATCTGCTTCTTCTCTGGTCCACGATCGACACACGACGTCAGTGCTGATTATTTTCAGTGCTTTTTTTTTTTCTTCTTGCTTGCTTTCGTTTCTTTTCGTTCATTCATTCATTCATTCATTCATTCATTCTTCTTTCGTCCTTCCTTCTTTTTTTACTCCCAGTTCTTATAGAACAGGGAGCACTTTACAATGGGAACGAAAAAATGGTGTGTGTGTGTGTGTGTGTGTGTGTGCGCGCGCGCGCGCGCGCGCGCGTGTGTGTGTGTGTGTGTGTGTGTGTGTGTGTGTGTCCGTCCGTCCGTCCGTCCGTCCGTGGTCAAAATGTGTTTTCCCGCCAATATATTGTAAATGTCTATTTGAGCACAGTATAAGCCTAGGGCTTGTTGTTGCTCACTTGTCCTGTCAATTATGAATGTATTCTGTTTCATTTGTTTTATTGAAATAAAAGTTATTTAAACCAAAAAATGTGTTTCACTCGCTCCAGACAAAACTACTGGGCCGATCTTATGAACATTTGTAGGCATGTTCATTATGGGTCACGGATGATGCCCGATGTGTAATTTACCCGTTATGGCCGTTAGTAACGGCCATAATGGCCCATAACGGTTTTCCTTCTTTATGGAATATCTCAGAAAGTACTGGGCCGTTCTGTCTGAAAATTTGAAGGTATGTTCATTATGGGTTACTGATTATGCCCGATGTTTTATTTTTAGCGTTATAACCGTTACTAACGGCCATAACGGCCCATAACGGTTTTTTTCTTTTTATGGAATATCTCAGAAAGTACTAGGCCGATCTTTCTGAAAATTGTGTAGGTGTGTTCATTATGAGTCACGGATCATGCCCGATGTTTTATTTTCACCGTTATATTCGTTACAAACGGCCATAACGGCCCATAACGTTTTTCCTTCTTTATGGAATATCTCAGAAAGTACTTGGCCGATCTTTCTGAAAATTTGTAGCTATGTTCATTATGGGTCATGGATGATGTCCGATACTTTACCGTTATGGCCGTTACTAACGGTCATAACGGCCCATAACGTTTTTTTCCTTCTTTGGAATATCTCAGAAAGTACTGGGCCGTTCTGTCTGAAAATTTGAAGGTATGTTCATTATGGGTTACTGATTATGCCCGATGTTTTATTTTAGCGTTATAACCGTTACTAACGGCCATAACGGCCCATAACGGTTTTCTCCTTTATGGAATATCTCAGAAAGTACTAGGCCGATCTTTCTGAAAATTTGTAGGTGTGTTCATTATGAGTCACGGATCATGCCCGATGTTTTATTTTCACCCCTTATATTCGTTACAAACGGCCATAACGGCCCTAACGTTTTTCCTTCTTTGTGGAATATCTCAGAAAATACTTGTGGACGATCTTTCTGAAAATATGAAGGTGTGTTCATTATGGGTCACTGATCATGCCCAATGTTTTATTTTACCGTTATATCCGTTATTAACGGCTATAACGGCCATAACAATTTTCTCCTTTATGGAAAATCTCAGAAAGTACTTGGCCGATGTTCCGAAAAATTTGTAGGTATGTTCATTATGGGTCACAGATGATGGCCATAGTTTACCGTCATAGCCCTTACTAACGGTCCCCCCCCTCCCCCCCCCTGCTTACCACCCATCCTCTTTCACTTTGTCAGGGATTGCATCTTGAAGACCGCAACATCGAAGGTGCCACAAACAAGACTTCGGTGGACGCCCTACCCAAATACCCCGCTGTTGAAATTTTCATTTACCTATGTATTTTGTTCAAAAATCTTATCAGTAACAGATTTGAAATTGAACAACACCTACACCCACCCACCCACCCCACCCACCGTCTTTCACTTGCTCGCAGCCCTTGTTTGGCCTCCCCTGTGGGCTGAGGTATAAACACTGACTGCATTCCCACACACATTGTACGTCGCTGTGAGGACGACACCCGCCGGACCCAGAGCATCGCTTGTCATACTGGTCCAAAGACCATCGGTGACATTGACTGAACGCTAGCGACATACTATTGTGCTAAAAGACCATTGGTGACATTGGCTGAACGCTAGAGACACGCTGTTGTGCTGTTGTGCTAAAAGACCGTCGGTGACATTTGACTGAACATACTATTGTGCTAAAAGACCCTGTCGATGGCATTGACTGAACGCTAGCGACACGCTGTTGTGCTGAGCAGGATGGAAGACAGGAGGGCGCAGGTTCTGCAGCAGATACGAGGACAGCAGCAGTGTGTGTGATTGTTGCAAGGTGCTGCGGGACCAATACTCGGAAATCAAGAAATGCTGCAACTTTTTCTACCTTTCATTTTGTTCTACTCGACAACGGTCCGATGTTCAATGGGTTTTGTGTGTGTGTGTGTGTGTGTGTGTGTGTGTGTGTGTGTGTGTGTATGTGTGTGTGTGTTGTGCGTGTGTGTGTGTGTGTGTGTGTGTGTGTGTGTGTGTGTGTGTTTGTGTGTGTGTGTGTGTGTGTGTGTGTGTGTGTGTGTGAAAAGATGGTTTGTTTGACTGTTATTCAACTATATCCATCGTAGAAGAGGGATTTTGTATTTGTTATTGAACTTGTTTTGGTTTTTCTTTTTCTTTAAAAAATTTTTTTTTTTAAGGAGGACGTTGCTATTACTTTTGGTAATCCTTACCGTTGTGACCTTAATGCAGCTTAGCTAATTGCATCGTGGATGTATGTTTACATGCTTGTCGTTTGGTCTCAACGTGTCTGTGAAGCTGCTCCCTGTCTGCCTCCCCCACCCCACCTACACCGTCCAGGTATGGAGATTTCAACTCCAGACCGTTGGATTCCGATGATCATTGAAGAGAGCTGATAATGTAGCTGACGTCGTTCTCGTCTCTGCCGCCCCGTTATGGGCCGTTCTGGCGATCTTCATGCGGGTGTGTTTTTCTTTCCGGTTCACGGCTTGTTGCCATCTGTAGAACCTGCTTTCTGTCTGCCTGCCTGTCTGCCTGCCTGCCTGCCTGTCTGTCCGTCTGTCTGTCTGTCTGTTTGGCCTGTCTGTGTTATCTCGTTCTCGTGTGGTTATCCCTTACCCTTACCCTACTCTCTCCCGCTCCCCGTCTCCACCCCTGCCCCTTCCTCTATGCCTTTGTCGCTGTCTCTCTACCCCCCGCTGTCTCTCTCGTCTGTCGGTGATCACTTGTTGTAGTAGCTAGCAGTTTCCCCTCTCTTCCTCTCTCTCTCTCTCTGACCCCCGCCTTCCGTTACACCCCCCTCTCTCTCTCTCTCTCTCTCTCTCTCTCTCTCTCTCTCTCTCTCTCTCTCTCTCTCTCTCTCTCTAACTGTCTCTCTGTGTCTCTGTCTGTCTCTGTCTGTCTGTCCACTGTTTTCTATCCACGTTTGCGTGTCTGTGTCTTGTCTGTCTGTCTGTCTGTCTGTCTGTGTTGTCTGTGTCTGTCTGTCTGTCTGTCTGCCTGCCTGTCTGTCTGTCTGCCTGTCTGTCTGTCTTCCTGTCGGTCTGTCTTTGTCTCTGTGTTCTCTCTGTGTCTGTGTCTGTCTGTCTGTCTGTCTGTCTGTCTGCCTTCCCTGTTTGTGTGTTTGTCTTTGTCATTGTCATTGTGTTCCTGTCTGTCTGTCTGTCTATCTTTGTCTCTGTCTGCGTGTCTGTTGTATGTCTGTCTGCCTGCCTCTCCTCTCTCTCTCTCTCTCTCTCTCTCTCTCTCTCTCTCTCTCTCTCTCTCCTCTCCCTCCCTCCCCCCCCCTCCCTCCCTCCCCCCCCCCCCCTTCTCTCTCTCTCTCGTTCGCTCTCGCTCTCCTGCCTGTGCAAGCAGATACATCCTTGTGTGATGTTCAGATCAGCTAAGCCAACACCTTTTTTTTTTTACTTTCAATTTTTTCCCCTTGGTCTGAAGTGTTTGTATCGGCCATCGTTCCCCGTCCCTTCGCCATCGTGGGTTACACATTTGCGGCAGGGTTAGATGTTCAGGGGGCGGTGGGGGAGGGGGGATGTTTTATGTCTGATGTTTTTTTTTTTTTTTTTTTTTTTTTTTTTGTCTTTGTTTTTCGGCTTCGAAACGGGAAAAATTTAAGGAGAATGTGCATCATGTGTCTAGGAGAGAAAAGGGTGTCGTCGCTTTCTCTCTCTGTCTCTGTCTCTGTCTCTCTCTCTCTCTCTCTCTCTCTCTCTCTCTCTCACACACACACACACACACACACACACACACACACACACACACACACGTACGCACGCACTCACTCACGCACGCACTCACGCACGCGCGCACACACGCACTCAGTCGCGCGTTCGAACACATGTCGAACACAGTCTTCCCACGCGGTTTCTTACATATATTTTGTAGTCCCCCCCCCACACTTTCCCCTAGCTCTACGCTCCTGTTTCTTTTCTCACGTCCTACTCTCGCCCCCCCCCCCCCCCCCCCCCCCCCCCCCGCCTCCCAGGTTGTAATTATATTGGTGCACGGATAGGGCAAGCAGACCGAGAGGCCAGAAGATGCAGGCACGAAATTTACCACATTATCTTTCTCAAGGGACAAAAAGAAGAATGAGATTCTCACCCTGAAATGCCAAAGAACTGCTCTTCGATACTCTTCCAGCAGCTGAAAATTCATCAAAGAATGTCGGGTGGGGATGGTGGGGGAGGGAGGGGAGAGGGTGTCCGGGAATTCCGTGACACCCCCCCCCTCCCCCATCCCATTCACCATCATCCGCCTCCACGTTCTCCTCTCCTGCGCCTTGCTTGATTCCATCATCATCATCATCATCATCATCATCATCATCATCATCATCATCATCATCATCATCATCCACCACCACCACCACCACCACCACCACCACCAACAACAACAACAAAGTGGTAAAGTCTCAGAGTAGGCATTGATTTTATATAGTTTTTTGTTTTTTTTTAATTGTCGTAGAAATACATCAGCAAATGCTCTAGACAATATGCGATTTATGCACAGACCTCTCCCTCCCTCCTCGCCCCTCCACCCGCTCCCTTCCACCAGCTTCACACACACAGCTTTTGGATGAGCGTTCTCTTCGTCGTACAGCAACATGTTGTGCGGTTATTCATCCTGTCCCCTCCCCTCCCCCCCGTCTCTCCCCCAGTCCTCCCTTCCCCGGCAACAGTTTTTTTTGCGTGTGCATCCATATTACCTCCCTCCCCCTCCCCCGCCCCTCTGTTCTCTATTCGCCCTCTCCTTCAGCCCCCCACCCTTTCACCTTATCACCCCCCCCCCCCAAAATGTTTGGCATATTACACCTCTCAAAACATATTTACTTACTCCCCACTGACGAAATGATCCGCCCCTGCATTTTAAACGAACTCACTGTGGCAGCCAGGCGTGGTGTGGCAGACTCCACCAATGAAGCGTGTGGTGAAGATGACGTCGACTTTCAGACCAGGCACGCCAGTTCTCTCTCTGTCAGGTCACACGCCGCAATGGAGACTGTGCAGCCAGCCACACGCTGCATAGTCCGTGTGGCCATTGTGAGGCAAAGCATAAGCTTTACGCCGCGATTAGATCGTGCATCAGCTGTCACAGAACAGCCCCCTCTAACCACCACCGCCACCACCACCAATTGCAGATAATATTTTTAAAGGATTTTTATTTTTACCTGCGACATCGCTCACAGTCTGTGATGATAGCAGTTATTTCACGTATCTGACCTGACAGGCATGAAAGCTCAGCCACGATCAGCCCAGATCCCTCTTGATTGGTTGGGTTGTAAACAGCATGCCTTCATTTGCCTGTCATCCTATCAGCAGCGCCTCTGAACAGCACCACTTTATTCGTTTTTTTTTAATCAGTCTGTTTTGAACGTATGTCCTGAAGAGAGAGAGAGAGAGAGAGAGAGAGAGAGAGAGAGAGAGAGAGAGAGAGAGAGAGAGAAAAGAAGACAAATCAATTTTCAGGCGCAATCGAAATTTTGGAATCGATACAGCTGTGCTTATCTGTCAATACATACAGCCCAAAAAACTTACTCACACCTTGGCCTGGGAATTTCCGGGTGTGTAACCTCAGTAGGCCTTTGTGTGGCCGCCATTGCTTATTGATGGCCCGACATGCAGTGCGGTAAAAACGTCACAGCACAGCAGTTGATGACGTTGCTCTCCACTCCGGGGCCCCCTGTGGTAGAGAAAGGTTTTCCAGACATCCTCCCCCCCTCTCCCCCCCTCCTCATCTAAACTGGGAAGAAATAATCGAGTTAGTTGAACAGCAAATTATCAGCCTTAACGGTTTTTTGCTGCTGCAACGTCTGTAATAATCGCTTCCCCAAACTGGCTCCAGGGGGTGGGATGGGAGACAGGGTTCGGTTGTAGGGAAGGGAAGGGGATGGGGGGGGGGGGGGGGGTGGGGTGGAGGCTTTCAAAATTACAAAGCAGAGCATCTCCTCCTGTCTAATGTAGGGAGAAAAAAAAACCCCATCTCCCTCCTCAGTCAAAATCTATTATCTATTTAAGTCAAAACGGACGAATCCTTGCGTATTTTGAAATACTTTACTGACCGTGGGAGGTCTTTCAGGCCGGAACCTCACCGCATTCCCCCTAACTCTGTCATCTTCCCACCCCCAGCCTCAGCTCTGGCACCTCTCGCAGGGAAGTAATCAGGAAGAAAATGGATTGGTTTGGTAGGTAGACCTCTGCCCTGTTGCACACAGCTAAGGGGAGGGCTATGGAGTTATCTCCCTGTCTGGAGAGAGTTCGCCATGATACCTTCCCTACAGTCTGGCATCATGAGAAAAGGTCGCAGGGCGTGGCTGGTGGGGGAGGGGGGGATTGAAGAGTCTGGGCTTCTGTACAAATAATCCTGCCCCCAAACCCGTTTGAGGTGCAGGCTTCTGATGCTAGTCACAAGGACCGCCCTGAGACCTCGCTTTAAATAAAGTCGTTCTGGATAAAGTCGTTTGGAAACAAGACGGTTTGGATGAACTTTTTTTTCCTGAACCCTGAAACCTTTGGGTATTTCTTAAGCCAGCAAGGGGAAGAGAGATGGGTGTAACTGTCCTTAGACTGCGAACGTTGAGTTGAGGAGGAGTTCAGAGCTGAGGTCATCACAGCATAGGGCATGTGAAGGGCCACAGTATGGGAGATAACCCCTCTCTGTCTGTCTCTGTCTCTGTCTGCCTGTGTGTCTCTCTATCTCTGTCTCTGTCTGTCTGTCTGTCTGTCTCTCTTTCTCTCGTAATGATGGATGAGGTTAAGGAGGGTTATAAATTTGGCGCTACAGAGATCCATTTTCCTGTGATAGTACATGTCAGGGAGAGACGTTCTGGGGGTAAACTGTATGCCTGGCTTCTTCTTGTCAGTGTTCTGTCGTTAGAGTGCCGGGCGTAGATGTGTGTGTACGGTTTTGATTCGGTCACTTTTTTCACGTCTTTCGCCTGTCGAGTCACATTTTCACCTGCCGTTATTGGTTGGTTGATTGGTTGTTTCTGTGCGTCTGTGAGCAAGTTTATGCAAAAAGTAGGGAACTGATTTGAATGTGAAACTTGGTTGAAAAATGGAATGCCTCCCCTCTGCCCCTTCCCCTTCCTGCATCCCCTCTCTCTCTCTCTCTCTCTCTCTCTCTCTCTCTCTCTCTCTCTCTCTCTCTCTCTCTCTCCTCCTTCCCACTCTCTGTCTGTATGTCTGTCTGTCTGTCACCCTTTCTCTCTCAATTTTCTTTGGATAGAACTCTGGAGGTTTGCCACTGGTGAGATTTGTGCGTTTGCGACCGTTTTTATAAAATCCCACCGTTAAGGTAGCCGCATCCCGTCTACGGGAATAATGACTGGACACTTGTGCTTTGTTTTCGTGTCATCCAATCCTGTAACACACGATGATCTTATCATCTCTGAAAGTGCGTGAAATCTTCTTTCACAGACAGTACCTCAGTTAACCCTGAGGAGAAAACCCTCTCGCAGCTGAGCTGTTTTGTGTGGGAACTGAACCCCTGGAGCTTGGAGCAAGAGTCTGACGCCTTATCCACTAGGTCCACCAGGCCCGACAGAGGAACGTGGTCCATGGAAGAGTCTTTTTCATTATTGGTGCGCATCCGGAGTAAAGGACCGATCCGGGATCCGTTCGACCTTGGCGGAGGACTGCATTCTCCCGAAAGCCCTTCTGACGTGTGTTTCCGAGACGCTGGTCCAAGGCGCACCAGGGTTGTCGTTTCTATGTTCGTGAGTACCTTCATGGTGTTGATGTCGGTGAAAAACGTCGGTGTCGGTGATCAGTTTGGATTACTCTGGTTACGTCAGAGGCCAGTTCATTTTGCACGTGGGTCATGGTGTTTAGCAAGTACGGGGTCTGTGGAGTCTGAAAACTGACAGCCTTTTTGAGCTCTCTGCTTGTACAATTTATTCCCAAGGAGATGTAAACTTCAAAAGTACGTCTCTTGTCACCTACCTCCACTATCACATTTCCGTACACACACACACATACACACACACACACACACACACACACGCGCACACTTTTTTTTTTTTTTTTGCAGCGCTACACTTTCTTTTATGTTAATCCTGAAACTTTTCTCAAAAGGCACGGACAAGACAATGCTCCAAGACTGGCAATTCTAGCGCCTACTCCCACCCTCTCTCTCTTCTCTCTCTCCCGCTGTTTCTCTCTCTCTCTCTCTCTCTCTGTCTCTGTCTCTGTCTCTGTCTCTCTCTCTCTCTCTCTCTGCCGTACCTCCGACAGCAGGAGGGGAAGCGAGGGGAGGGAGGCAGACAAGAAAAAAAAAAAACACACACACACACACACACACAAAAAACAAAAAACACCAAATAACTGAAAAAAGTAAGCAAAGAGAACCAAAAAAAAAAGTCCAGGATAGTGAACTGAGGACCTGACTTGAAACAGACGAGCAGCCCAAAGAAAGCCACGACACGGACCGGCTGGCTGAGCTGAGCTATCCATTTCATCTTGCTGCCGCCAGGGGAGACAGTCAGCACAGTAAAGAAAGGGGGGTAATTAATGAAGTGGGGTCCCAAAGTATGGGGTCGACTGGGGAGAGACCTAAGAGACGGAAGGGCCGGTGGGGTTAGAAACGTTCCAATTAAGGGCAGAAAACCCGCTCTTTGCCATCTGTCTTTGTTGGGCATCGTGAGCCTTTGCCTTCCAGCAACATCTTCAGCGTCTTCTTATCCACCCCTACTCTTAGCGTCCTTCCCCTCCCTGCCTCTGTCCCCTCCCTCCACTTTACTCTCTGTAGCTTGTACGTCTGTGTCTGTCTGTCTGTCTGTCTGACTCTCTTCCCCCTGTATACCCTTGTTCCCTTCAACCCATTTGTCTACATCTGTCTCTGCGTTTGTTTGTCTACTGTCTCTCTTTTTTTCTGTTGCTTTATGTACCCACCCCCTCTCCCTTAAACATACGCACACGTGCAATACACACACACGCGCGTGCATGCACGTGCGTGCACACATGCACACACACACACACATACACACACACGCACGTGCGCATGCATACACTCGCGCGTGTGTGCTGGCGTTCCAACACATACTATGTCTTCCATGCAGTTTCTTTCAAATAGATCTCATAAGCCCCCCCCCCCCCCCCCCTCCTGCCACCATCTTCCCCCACCCCTGTGCCCTTGCTTCTCTTCTCACAGATCTCTCTTTCCCCCTAATTCTAGGTTGTAATTACATTGATGTGGAGACAGGGCCAATAGACAGAGACGCACAAAATTTATCACATTTATCTTTTAAATTGAAAATAGAAAAGCAAATGAGATTCTCGCCCTGAATGCCAAAGAGATGGAATTCGCTTTCTTTCCAGCGTCTAAGAATGCATCAAAGAATTTCAGGTGGGGATGGTGGGGAAGGAGGGGAGAAAGTGTCCAGAATTCAGTGACCTTCCCCTACCCCTCCATTCTGTTCACCATCGCCTGCCTCTACCCCCTCCTCTTCCCACCCCTTGGTCAATTCCAGCAACAATAAACTGAAATCGCATCAGAGAGGCATCAATTTTATTTGTTTGTTTGCTTAAATCTATGTAGACATACATCAGGAAATATTCTAGACAATGTGTGGTTTGCACTGATCTTCGCCCCCCTACCTCCCTTCCCCCCCCCCCTCCCCACCCCACCACTTTCCCCTTTCCCCTTTGCTGAGCTGAACAACTTTTTTGACAAGTGTATTTCCTCGAACAACAGTAAGTTATGCATTTATATACCCCCCCCCCCCCCTGCTTTCCCCTTCCCCCCCTGTCTGTCCCCCTGTCCTCCCTTCCTGATAAACAAATTGGGCGTGTGCACTCTATCTAGCCTTACCCCCTCCTCTCTCCATCCTCACCTCTCGTTCCTCCAGTTGCTCTCTCCTTCAGCCCCTATCTTCCACAATATTTTACTGCTTCACACGTCTCAAAACAAATTTATTCCATATCCCCCGGACAAAGTGATCCGCCCCTGCATTTTAACTGTGGCAGCCAGGCGTGGTGTGTGGCAGACTCCACCAATGAAGCGTGTGGTGAAGGTGACGTCGACTTTCAGACCAGACACGCCAGTTCTGTCTGTCAGGTCACACGACACTATGGAGACTGTGCATTCACACACGCTGATCCATGAGACAAAGCATAACCCTTAAGCCACAACTAAACCATGCGTCAGCTGTCACTGAAGAACCAATTCATATATATTCATAAAGGGTTTTTATCAATGACAGTGCCTGCAGTGTATGAATTCATCAATTACTCCCCTTACCTGACCCCCAGACTGTAAAGCTTACCCATCATCAGCCCAGATCCCTCTTGATTGGTGGGGCTGAAAACAACATACCTTGATATACCTGCCATACTAGCTTTGTGCCCACTGGGCTTCCCCAAAAGAGTACCATTTCATTCGTTTTAATCTGTCTACTTGAACCACCATACATTTATCTTGCGGTGTATACGTAAAAAAAAAAAAAAAAAAAAAAAAAAAAAAAATCAGAAACAATGAAAATTTCGGGAATGACCCAGCCACGCGTATCTACATACATAGCCACAAACTTACTCGAGCCTTGGCCATTGGAACTGTGTGTGTTTAACCTCAAGTGGCTGCCATTGCTTATTGATGGCCTGACATGCAGTGCGGGAAAAAACGTCACAGCACAGCAGTTGATGACGTTCCTCTCCACTCTGGGGCCCCTGTGGTAGAGAAAGATTTTCCAGACTCCCCATCCTGTCCCCCCAATCCTCTCACCTCTCCCCCCCCCCCCCCATCTAAACTGGGAAGAAATAATCGAGTTTGTTGAACTGAAAGTGATCAACCTTAAAGGAGTTATGCTGCTGCTAGGTTCTGTAATAATCTCCTTCCCAAATTGACTCCAGGGGGTGGGATGGTAGACGGGGCGGGGACAAAGAAGGGAAAGGGATGGGGGTGAGGGTGGAGACTTCAGAATTACTGAATAGAGCAGCTCGTGTTTTGCGTTAAAAAAAGTAGCCCACCTCCCCGCTCAGTCAAAACTTGTTATCTGTTTGAAGGAAAAACCGACTAATCTTTGCGTATTTTGAATAATTTACCTTGGGAGGTCTCTCAGGTCTCTGGCCAGAACCTCACTCCATTCCCCCTCCTCTGTCACCTTTCCCCTCCCCCCTCCCTTCTCTCCCGCCTAGCTCAGTTTCTGGGACGTCTTCTCGGGAGGTAATTTAGGAGGAATGTGGTGTTGGTTGATAGACCTCTACCACATTGCGCAGAACTGAGGGAAGGGGGGAGGGGCTGTGGGGCATCTTTTTTGACTGGCAAGTGTCTGCATAATACCCTCCAGACTGCCTGACGTCATGAGAAGATGAGGGGTGGATGAATCTGGATTAAAGAAAAGATACATAAACACTTAAAGGCTCTTCTCTCTCTCTCTCTCTCTCTCTCTCTCTCTCTCTCTCTCTCTCTCTCTCACACACACAACACACACACACATACACACACACACACACACAAACACACAACACAACATAATGCATACACACACACACACACACACACACACACACACACACACACACACACACACACAACAACAACACACAACACAACACAACACACAGAGTCCCCCCCCCCCCACACACACCCATTTTTTTGAAATGCAGATATACAATTTTTATGCAAACCCTGCTGAAACCTTTGTCAAAGGGTGAGGAATGATCACGTACCAAGACAGTTATTCTAGCTCCCATTCTCACACCCACCCCTCCTCTCTCTCTCTCTCTCTCTCTCTCTCTCTCTCTTCCTCTCCCTACCCCCCCTCTCTGTCTATGCCCTACATCAATCCGACAGCAGGAGGTGAAAAAGGAATGGAAGGTGGGGGGGGGGGGGGGGGGGGGAGGGGGGGAGACCAAACTGAAGAAAAGTAAGCAAAGAGAACAAACAAAAAAAAGTCCAGGGCAGTTAACTGAAGACCTGACTTGAAACAGACGAGCAGCCCAAAGAAAGCCACGACACGGACCGGCTGGCTGAGCTGAGCTATCCATTTCATCTTGCCGCCGCCAGGGGAGACAGTCAGCACAGTAAAGAAAGGGAGGTAATTAATGAAACGGATTCCCAAAGTATGGGGTCGACTGGGGAGAGACCTAGGAGACTGAAGGGCCGATTCGGTTAGAAACGTTGCAATTAAGGGCAGAAAACCGCTCGCTCCCATCTGTCTTTGTTGGGCGTCGTGAGCCTTGCCTTCCAGCAAACTCTTTATCCACGCCTACTCTTAGCAAACTTCCCCTCCATCCCTGCCTCTGTCCCCTCCCTTCACTCCATTCTCTGTCTCTCTCTATGTGTCTACATCAACCTGTTTGTATGTCTGTGTGTGTTCGTTTCATGTCTGTCTGTATCTGTCCCTGTCTGTCTGTCTCTGTCTTTGTCTCTGTCTCTGCCTCACTCTCTCTCCTCCTCCTCCTCCTCCTCTCCCCCCTTTCTCCCTCCCTCCATTCCTTCTTCACCCCCCTCTCTCTCTGCCTGTGTCTGTCTCTGCCTTTGTTTGTCCTCTTTGTGTGTTTGTCTGTTCACCCACCTCATCTTCCTGACATACTCTTGCATGCACTCGCGCACGAAGGAACACGCGCGCATGCCCACACGCACAAGCGCGTCTACACATACACACACACTCACACACACCTATATGTGCGCATGCATGCAGGCATACACACACACACATGCACACACACACACACATACACACCCCCACACACACACACATACACATGTGCGCGCATGCATGCATACACTTGCTTGTGCGTGGTGGCATTCGAACACATATTATGTCTTCCCATGCGATTTACATCCAAACAAATTTCGTAAGCTTCGCCCCCCCCCCCCCCCCCCACACCCCCCCCCAACTCCATGCCCCAGTTTCTCTTACAGCCATATCCTCTCTCCCCCATTTCTAGGTTGTGATTGTATTGGTGCACAGACAGGGCCAATAGATGGACAGGCAAGAAGATTCAGGCGCGAAATTTACCACATTATCTTTTAAAAAGAAAAAAGAAAAGCGAAGGGATTCTCGACCTGAATGCCAAAGAGCCAGAATTCGATTCTCTTCCAGCAGCTAAGAATGCATCAAGGAATTTCAGGTGGGGATGATGGGGAAGGAGACGAGAAGGTGTCCAGGGATTCAGTGACCACCCTGCCCACCCCCCCCTCCCCCACCCCCACCTCCCAACCAATTAGATTCACCATAGCGCGCTGCTACCGTCTCCTCTCCCGCACCTTGCTCGATTCCCAACAACAACAAAAAATGTAGAGGAGGCATCGATCGCCAACCTCACTCCTTTGACTTCACCATTCCCCCAGCTGAGCATTTTTTTGATAAGCGTACTTTGTTTAACAGCAAGAAGTTCTGCAGGTATCTCACCCCCTTCCACTCTCCCCACCCTTCTGTACCCTGATCCTCTTTCCTAATAAACAACGTTTTGCTGTGTAAACTTCGTCTTTGTGTGGCCACCATTGCTTATTGATGGCCCGACATGCAGTGCGGGAAAAGCGTCACAGCACAGCAGTTGATGACGTTCCTCTCCACTCTGGGGCCGTTGTGGCAGAGAAAGATTTTCCAGACTCCCCCCCCCCCCCACACACACACACACAACCTGCTTACCTTCCCCCATCTAAACTTGGAAGAAACAATCAAGTTAGTTGAACTGAAAATGATCAACCTTAAAGGATTTTTGCTGCTGCAAGGTTCTGTAATAATGTCCTTCCCAAACTGGCTCCAGGGGGTGGGATGGGAGACAGGGCGTGGGTAGGGAAGAGAAAGGGATGAGGGTGAGGGTGGAGGCTTCAAAATGACTCAACAGAGCAGCTCCTGTATTGCGCTGAAATGAAAGGATCTCACCTCCCTGCTCAGTCAAAACTTTTTATTTATTTGAAGTCAAAACTGCGTATTTGAATAATTTACTGTGGGAGGTCTATTCAGGTTCCTGGCTAGAACTTCCCTCCATTCCCCCTTCCTCTGTCATATTACCACCCCAGCCTCAGCTCTGGCACCTCTCGCAGGAAAGTAATTCAGGAAGAAAATGGGATTGGTTGGTAGACCTCTGCCTTGTCGCACACAGCTGAGGGGTGGGTGGAGTTATCTCCCTGATTGGCGACTGTCCACCATGACACCTTCCCCACCATCTGGCATCAAGAGAAGATGAGGGGTGGATGAGAGTCTGGATTAAAGAAAACATACACACACCCACTGAAAGTATCTTTTCTCTCTCTGTTCTGTTTCTGTTTCTCTCTCTTTCTCTCTCTCTCTTTCTCTCTCTCCTCTCTCTCTCTCTCTCTCTCTCTCTCTCTCACACACACACACACACACATGACACACACACACACACACACACACACACACACACACACACACACACACACACACACACACACAGAGCGGATACGTTTTTCCCCATTTCTTATGTACAGCTATGATTTCTTTTATGCAAACCTTGAAACTTTTCTCAAACGGCGAGGAATGGTCACGTCCAATGACTAGTCATTCTAGCTCCCATTCCCATCACCACCCCTGCTCTCTCTCTCTCTCTCTCTCTCTCTCTCCTCTCTCTCTCTCTCTCTTCCCCCCCCTCTCCCTCTCCCTCTCCATCCCCCCTCTGTCTCTGCCCACATCAATCCAACAACAGGACGGGAAGGGAAAGGGAGGAGTGGGGGAGTGTGGGGAGTGGAGAGGATAGGGGAGAGCCCAAACTGAAGCAAAGAGAACAAACAGAAAACAAAAAACCAAAAAAAAGAAAGAAAAGAGA
This sequence comes from Conus betulinus, assembly GCA_016801955.1. NCBI lineage: Eukaryota > Metazoa > Mollusca > Gastropoda > Neogastropoda > Conidae > Conus > Conus betulinus. The sequence continues at coordinate 57,616 of JADBJO010003925.1, read as the reverse complement.
AAAAGTCTAGTACAGTGAACTGAGGACCTAACCTGAAACAGACGAGGAGCCCAAAGAAAGCCACGACACGGACCGGCTGGCCGAACTGAGCTATCCATTTCATCTTGCCACTGCCC
>JADBJO010003925.1:47500-52500 GCA_016801955.1 Conus betulinus | reverse complement strand
ATGTGGCGCTAAACTGACGGAAACCATCAAATGTACTCGTGGGGTAAAACAAGGAGATGTTTTTGCATCCCTTACTGTTTTCTTTATTTATCAATGAATTAGCACTCGAAGTGATATGAGGAGGCAGACATGGTGCAATCTTTTCACACGATTACTTTGAGCTGTTTATTTTATTACTGGCTGATGATGTGGCGTTAGTGGCTGAAACGGTTTATTGCCCTGCAAACACAGATCAATAGTCTGTGTCGTGCAGCGTCAGCGTTACACTTGAAGGTGAATATGAACAAAAAGTAAATGTTGTTGTGTTTAGGAAAGGGGGTTATGTATCTGCTAGCGAGAAATGGACTTAGAATGGAATAATCATGCCTGTTGTAAATGTGTACAAATACCTGGGAATTTATTTTTCTACAAGAATTAGTTTTGTAGCAGCGTGCAATAATCTTTCTAGTCGAGCCAAAAATGCTTTGTTATGTATATTGCAAAAGTTGTACAAGTTGAAAAATAACTCTCTAAGCACATTTCTAAAATTATTTGACTCTCAGATTCAGCCAGTGGTTCAGTGCGGTGCGGAATTATAGGGACTAGACAATGCAGCATTACACAGTGAAAAAGTACATTTGTTTGGACTCAAACGATTCTTAGGCGTCGACATACGAACACCAAACAATCTGATATATGTATGGAGAAACGAACAGATGTCCTATATGTGAATTCTGCTTTAAAATGTATTAAGTTTTGGTTAAAATTGACTAGAATGGATGAGCATATATTACCATATAAGGCATATTGTATGTTGTATGATTTGCACGAACGTGACAAAAGAAACTGGGCCTCAAATGTTCGCTGTAAATTATATATGTATGGGTTTGGTTATGTCTGGCTGATTTTTAGAGATAGACTGATTGCATGCAGATGGCAAGAATGGAATTATCATGTCAGTAATAGCGAAAGATGTAACGTGTATAGATCTTTTTGCACTGCGCCTAATGTTAAAACCTATCTATTGTTGAATCTGGACAGGCATTTAAAATACGTAACTTCTAGATTCAGACTCGGTATTTCTGAAATTGCAGTGCACTATTATCGTCACCGTCCCCATAGCAATGCAGATTTATTATGCCAACTCTGCAAAGAGGAGATAGAAAGTGAAGTTCATTTTGTTTTATGTTGTCCTGTCCTGCAAAAATTAAGAGCTCAGTATATACCTTTGAAGTATTATAAAGTCCGAAATCACTTCAGATTAGCACTTCTTTTGGTGTGAACTTGTGAACAAACAGTCAGAAATTTGTCGTTTTATCTTTTTAAAACGTTCAAACCGTGGTCTTCCATGTTATCTTAGAATAGTTTATGAACATATATTGGTTATGTCTGTGTGTATCCTTAGGGTGCTTTTGTGATTGTACTTGCTAGCACCCCTTCATGAGGGGCAATGGCCTAATCATGAACAAATTATCTTGAGCCTTGAGCCTCTCTCTCTCTCTCTCTCCTCTCTCTCTCCTCTCTCTCTCTCTCTCTCTCTCTCTCTCTCTCTCTCTCATTGGCTAATTCCACGATTTGGTAAAGACTTCAAACATTCACACACACACACACACACACACACACACACACACACACACACACACACACACACACACCACCCCCACATTTATCCTCTCCCTTCCCGCCTACAACAACAACCACAACCTACCCTCTACTCCTTCACCCACCTATCCCCTTCTCACACACACCCCACTCCTATCCCAGTCCTCTCCCCCCCCCCCCCCCCCCCCCTCACCGCCCTTCGTTTCCCCCTATCCCTCTCTCCCCACCCACATCAACCACAACCTACCCCTTAACCCTCCACCCACCCACCCCTCCCCTCCCCAAGGCCCTCTCTGTCCAAACCCTGCCCCCCTCCCCCCCCCTTCGTCCCCCCCCCCTCACCCCTCCACACCGTCCCACCATCCTTCGTTTCCTCTAGCCCTCACCCCAAACCCCACCCCTACCCCCTCCCCCATAACCTCCCCCCCCCCCCCTCCCACTCCCTCACCTGTGTAGGACACATTGATCAAATGGGTCTCGGACACTGCTTCCTGCTCCAAGCGCATGATCACGCAGCCGCGTAGGTTCGAACCTCGCCCTCCTCCAAGTCGCTGATGATGGCCTTCAAGGTCACCTTGTGCTTCACCGGGTCAAGGTCGCAGGCGGTGAAGACGGGGCTGGCCTTGCACTGGCTGGAGCGCAGATTGATGGAGACCAGGGAGGAGTCGTTGTAGCGGGCGTCGACGAGCCTGACCATGATGATGGCCTCGTCAGCCGTGTCTGAGGTGCAGGCCAGCAGCGGATCTTCTCCACGCCTTCGAAAGGCCCAGTGTAAATGGGAGCTGGTCAGAAGGTCAATGAATGGAGGAATGAATGAATGAATAGATAGATAAGTAAAGAAATAAGTACACAAATAAATAAACAAGTACACGTATACTATATATATTTACATTCATACTTGCATGCACAGTACATACACGTGCGTACATATGTAAATAAATACATACTTACGCCTTACATACATGCATATTTATATATGTAAACGTAAGTAAAACGTATATATATATATATATATATATATATATATATATAACACAAACAAAGCTTGCTATTATGTCATAGATTGAAAAAAATAGGGGGAGAGAAGCTTTCATATCTGCAGTGACAGATAATTCTGCCTAACTTACAGTATGTACTTGAGTGGGTGAATGGGGCTAAATAGATGCTTCTCAAAATGAGCCTTCAGCATGCTTATAGTCTCCAAGGGGAAGACAATCTCAAAGGGGAAGAAACTCACTAACATATCATAAGTTCTGGTCAGACATCGCTATTTCGAAACCTGATTGTTTCTTCTCAGTGACCTCAAAAAGTTCTAACTTAATTCTTCTGCCTTTTAGGCTTTAAGCAGAATGCTATCCCAGAAAAAGGCTGGTGTGCAATACCATAGTATGTTTGTTGAGTTTTCAACAAGAAAAAACACCAGAAAGTCCCTCCTAAGAAGCCAAAGAAATCATGAAGCAACAAAAAAGCTACATTTTCATGTGAAAGGTAGAAATATAAAAAGATAACATCTTAAGACACAAGTGCTGAGGGCCGGTTCTTGGAATTAATCTGCAAGGGACTGAACTATAATAAACTAATAATTTCCAAGGGTAAGTAACTGAGCACCATTCCAGCAATTTTCAGAGCAGCTTGGTGTTGCAATGACTGCAAGAAATATTGAATTATAAACAAAGTTTGCTCTTATATCTTAGATTGAAAAAATAGGAGGAGATAAGCTTTCATGCAAACATACACATACACTGACATACAAACAACATACATACATGCATACATACATACATACATACATACATACATACACATACATACATGCATACATGCATACGTACGTACATACGTACATACATGCATACATACATACATACATACATACATGCACACATACATAAAAAGGTCACTGCCTCATCTAGGCTAATGTGTGTTCGAAAGGTGGAACCTTTGTTGAGAGGAAGAAGAAGAAAAGAAAGAAGAAGAAGAAGAAGAAGAGTCAACAACGACGACAACAACAACAAACACAACAAAACAACAACAACAGCAACAGACAGACAGACAGACAGACAGACAGAGAGAAAGAAAGAAAAAAGAAGCAGAAGTAGCAGGAAAAGATTAAGGACACACAACAACAACAAAAAGAACAACTACGAGAAAGAGAGCAAGAATGAAAGAAAGAAAGAAGAAAAAAAGGACAGGTCTTTTTCCGATGCGACTGCAGAGGACATGGGGGCGGAGGTTGGGGAGGGGAAGGGGGCAGTAGGGGGGAAGGAGAGTGGGGGGAAGGAGGAAGGAGGAAGATAGGGATAGGGGTCGAGCGAAATAGTCCAGACCATGAACTAAAACCTTCCTCCACCCACCCACCCACCTTCTGTCTGCTAGCCTGGAGCGTTTGTCCCAAAGAACGAGCTAAAACAATACAGACCTTGTGACGTCACACCCTGTGACTTTTCGGAGTTTCGGTTGACCAGCTCAGTGAGCCAGCCAGGGTTGCCTCCCCTCCCCCCCCCCCCCCTCTCTCTCTCTCTTCTCTCTCTCTCTCTCTCTCTCTCTCTCTCTCTCTCTCTCTCTGGGTGTCTGGGTGTCTGCATCACTGTCTCTCTCGGTCTCTGGCTCTCTCTGCCTGTCTGCCTCTGTGTCTGTCTGTCTGTCTGTCTGTCTGTCTGTCTGTCTCTCTCTCTCTCTCTCTCTCTCTCTCTCTCTCTCTCTCTCTCTCTCTCTCGAACGAACGAACGAACGAACAAACGAACGTGTCTCGTTTGTTCGTCGTTTGTTCGTTCTGTGTGTGTGTGTGTGTGTGTGTGTGTGTGTGTGTGTGTGTGGTGTGTGTGTGTGTGTGTGTGTGTCTGTTCTGTCTGTCTGTCTGTCCGTCTCTCTCGCATCTCTCTCTCCTCTCTCCATCTCTCTCTCTCTCGCTCTCACAACCGAACGTGTCTCGTGTCTGCCTCTCTCTCTCATCTCACGTGGCGAACTGTGTCTCAGTGTCCTGCCTCTCTCTCTCTCACTCTGCTCTAAATCCTCTCAATCTCTACTAATAAATCTCTCCTCGCGCCTCTCTCTACACCTCAGCATCTAACTCTTAAGCTCCTCTCCTCTCTATTCCTAAAAAACTCTCTTCTCCCTCCACCCTCTCCTCTAACGCGCTACCTCATCAATCTCTGCCTATCTAAACCTCCTCTTCATCGTACCAACTTCTCGCTGCCCCCTAACTACTCTACTACCCTAACTCCTCTCATACTCTAAAAAACTCATCTACATAAAAACTACCTCTCCTCCTCGACCTCAACTACGCTAAAACTAAACTCTCTCTACTCTGAAACTAACCTCTACACTTCTCACCCTAATCCGCTCTCCCTCTACTACGACAATACTTCTCTAATCCTCTCTCCACTCCTCCTCTCTAAACTAAAAACCGTCGCTCCGGT
>JADBJO010003925.1:12500-17500 GCA_016801955.1 Conus betulinus | reverse complement strand
CACCTGTTTTCAGAGCGAGGAGAACCCAGAGGGTTTTCAGGCGGTTAACAAAAAAAAAAAAAAAAAAATGCGACTCCGCCAGTGGGTTCGAACTCACGACCGCTTGCTTCTCTCAAGAATGCTCTAAACCGTTGGACCACGATGCCCTCTCCTGCAGAACATCAGCAGCGGAAGGTCAACCCAGTCTGTCACCATTCAGGAACAGCTGGTCTGAAGGGTTGTTTTGGAACACTGGCGTGGGAACGGGTGGAAGGGGTGAGCGATAGAGGGGGTGGCGGATGGGGGGGGGGACGGTGGGCGGAGGGGCGTGTAGCTAGTCCAGTGCCAATCTAAACCAAATCCTCGCTTCGCCTGAATCAAAGTACTCAAGCTATACCTGACAGTGCCTATGACAACAACGACCAAACAAAAAGAACCGGACTAAAGCCTAGTTTAGCAGCCCCCCCTCCCCCCCCCCCCCCCCCCCCCCCCCCCCCCCCCCCCCCCCCCCCCCCCCCCCCTTCCAGTCTCGACGTTATTGATTGGTGCTCTCACGGACACAGAGTTAAAAAAAAAAAAAAAAAACCAGCTAGCTGCGTTCAACGATGATTCAGGCGAGACTCAAATAGTATGTTGAGCCCAGTCTTTCAACAGGAAACAAACAAGATTAACTCGAAATAGATCGCATCTGTGTCTGTGTCAAGATGTACCATCAAGTACAAGGGAAGGGGGATGGAGAAGAGGAGGGAGGGTGGAAGGGGAGAGAGAAGAAAAGAAGGGGGGAGGGGTCCCCTTCTCCCCTCTCAATTCTTCTTTCTTTTCTTTTTTTTTTTTTTTTTTTTTTTTTTTTTTCCCCACTAAGGTCAGGTAAGGTAATGTTACTTATAGATCAGCCAACCGCAAAGGCCCATATTAGGGCTGTCACTGCGTTGAAGTCATTCATACAACTCTTTAAAAATACACCTTCTTCAAACATACTGGACATTTTTTTTTTTTTTTTTGTTAAACATCTTTCTTCTGTAAAATTTTAGATCAGACGAAAAAATGTTAATCTCTGTAAAAAACACACACACACACACACACACACACACACACACACACACACATTCAAAGATTGCATTAGGTGGCACATCTCTGAACAAGGTTTTCATGGCGTCTGCTGTCAAATGTTTATGTATCACAGCATGCAATTCCCAGCACTCTAAAAGAACATGTTCCCTCACTGTCAGTGGCACATGACATGGAATGCATCACGGAGATTCTTCACTAAGGATAGATTGACCTACGCATGGTTTGGGAACAGACACCATGTCATTTTCAGGAAAGGCTTCAGGCGCACCAAAATAAGATAAAGAGATGAAACAGATTACATGAAAAACAGCATCTGGGGCACTGGACAGGAATACTGGACACCCAGTGTCTGTGGGGAGTGCGGGTGGTGAGCAAGGTGGGGCCGGAATAGCTCAGTTGGTAGAGCGCCGGACTCGTAATCTTGGTGATCCTGGGATGGCGGGTTCGAATCTCCGCCGGGCCGTTACGGTACAGGGGTTTCCTCGGAGTTAACATTGGTTCTGATCCATTTCCCATACAGTCCTTCGAATGAGACTATAAACCAAGGTTCCGTGTGTGAACGCATGCATAACATCTTGCACACACGTAAAATCCCATCACCAACTTTCGGCTGAAGGCCATTTGAATGACACGTTACACATAGCATGTATCCTGCGTAAGAAATGGAAAGAATGAAGGAAGTAAGGAAATCGAGTGAACGATATTGAACGATACTGACTGGATGACACGGGAAACGACTGAATGAAGCGCCAGCTGGCAGCTCTTCAGTCGGCACTATCCAGGCAGGCAACCCGTTGTGTAAAACGCGTGTGGATTGTAAAGCACTTAGAGCTTGGTCTCTCGCCGAGAATAGGCGCTATATAAGTATTCAGTATAATATAATATAATATAATATAATATAATATAATATAATATAATATAATATAATATAATATAATATAATATAATATAATATAATATAATAATATAATAACGGAGGAAGAGGGCTAACCTGCTATAACCAGGTTCTTGCCCTTGACGCCACCAAAGCGACCCCATGGACCCGGCCTCTTTGAATGCAATGTCTGTCTTTTTCAGCCTTCATAGAAGAACCATCTCCACTCTGATTGTAACCCTTACCTTTAAAGCCCAAACCCCCACCCCTCACCTCCTGTTTTCTGATTCACACACACACACACACACACACACACACACACACACACACACACACACACACACACATCAATCACCCTGCCTTTGCCTCTTTCCCGCCAGACTCTTGTCGTCTCTCTCTCTCTCTCTCTCTCTCTCTCTCTCTCTCTCTCTCTCTCTCTCTCTCTCTCTCCCTTCCCCCACCCCCCGCTGAAATATAACCTGGAGAAAAACATGAAATAACTGTGGAGTTTGCTCTATCTAAATCCTTGGCTTGTCGTTTCACTGACGCGTCTACCCGCTAATGAACAGAAATCCCACCGTCAAATTCTTCTGCCTCTTTCCAGCAAGACAAGAAATGTGTTCGGTGATTAATTTCCGTATCAGATCTTGTTTTGCTTTGGGGATTTTAAGCCGATTTCGAGTCAACGACAAAAACTTTCCGAGCAGAAAAATAAGGCTAAAAAAAACGTATTTAATGTATAGGTGTAGAAAAGTTTGATAGCAGTGCAGAGCCCAGGGCATGTGAGCAAGTTCAGTTGTAACAATGAATCTTATGTTGTTTTTCTTTCACGATGACTCGACTTCTTCTTCTTCTGCTTCTTCCTTTTTCTTCTTCTTCTTCTTCTTTCGCTTGTCATCCGTCTTCTTGCCGTTCCTTCTTCCTCCTTCTTCTTCTTTCCCTTGTTCTTGTTGTCGTTCCTCCTCCTCCTCCTCATCAATTTCTTCTTCTTCTGCTCCTTCCACCTCCTCCCTCCTCCTCCTCCTCTTCTCCTCCTCTTTCTCTCATTTCTTCTTCTTCCTCTCCTTCTCCTTCTCCTCCTCCTCCTCCTCCTTCCTTTTCTTCTTCTTCTTGTAATAACTGTCTCCTCCTCCTCCTTCTCCCCCTCCTCCCCCACCTCTTTTACCTCTTGTTGTTCTTGTTGTAAACTTCCGCTAGCTTTTACTTTTTTTTTACTTTTTTGGTCGCACGTGTTTACACAGAGCGGTCGTTGTCCCAACTGGATGTGGTTAACATTCATAAGTAGGGCGGTCCATCGTTTCTCTTTGTAACATGTATGTGCTTAAGATTAAGAATTTGTAATACCCCCCCCCCCCCCCCCCCCCTCATACCCCCCTCCTCCTCCCTTGCGTCCCCTCTTTCCACTCTCAGTCTCCGTTTGTCTGAGTCTGTCTGTCTGTCTGCTGCTGTCTCTGTCTGTCTGTCTCTCTGTCTCCGTCTCTGTCTCTGTCTCTCTCTGTCTCTCTCTCTCTCTCTCTCTCTCTCTCTCTCTCTCGTGTCCACACCAACCCCTATCTCTCCCGCTTTCTCCAGCCTTCCAGTCTCATAGGCTTTTATCTTTTCTTTTCTACCAGGATAGGCCCCCATCCACATACACAACCACCTCACCCCTCAACTCCCCCCCCCCCCCCCCCCCTCCCGCTCCTCTCCTTCCCCAACCTCCCATCTCCCAAAGTCTCCACCATCCCCCCCCCCCCCATCCCCCCACCCCCGGGCTGCCCAACGCCGTTATCCATCAGTGTGATTAATTCACCGACTCTCCCTCTAGGCCTGTGTGAGGACAAGCGGGGGAACTCTGTGGGTCAGCCTCTTCTCCCCCCCCCTTCCCCCTCTCCATCCCCAGCCCCACTTACCCCCACTCCCCGCCTTCCACTTTCCCAACCATAGCTCTTGCCTGTCCCACACGCACATACGCGCGCGCGCGCGCACGCACACACACACACACACACACACACACACACACACACACACACACACACACACACACACACACACACCTCTACGTAGAAACCACATGGGTAAACATTTCCACAGCAGCTGAACATATAGCCATACTTAGATCCCACTGCAGATATACCATTGAATGTACGTAAAGCATTTCTCTGTCTGAACTCAGAGTCTGTAAGTTGAAGCCTTCTACATGCCAATAAGATGACAGTTGAAATAAAACGTGCAGTTCATCAAATCGTCTATAAAAGATATCATTGGCAACTTCCACTGGGCGCTTTCTCACTCTGGAATAAATTCCAAGGATTGAACGGCTCAGAGCCAGAAGAACGGCCAACAACTCCGAAGGTGGAGCCCACAGCTCGGTGTCCTCTTGGATCTGCATCGATGTTATAGACATCACACGCAGGTACTGTCCCCAGGGTTTATGAACTGCCTCAAGCTTCGAACAGTCAATATTTGCTGACCAATATTGTCAACAAAAAACAGAATGACCCGCGTTGCCGAACGAAAAAAACAAAAAAAAAAAACAAAATCACAAAACACAACGCGTTTCGACCTGTTGGGTCTTCTTCAGACAAAAACAAATAACATTCAAGGCAACGCCAACGGAGAACGAACAGACAGTCACTGATCTCCTCCAACTGGGTTGTCCTTGTCTGGAATGTTATTTGTCTTAGCTGAAGAGGATCAAATAGGTAGAAACGTGTTGCGTTTGTTTTGTAAGTTGTTCATTCGTTTGGCAGGAGCCGTCTTTCTGTTTTTGCTCTCGTTTCGATTTCCGCCTACAGTCACATCAGTGGGAAATCAACCAGCACTATGTGAAAGCAGTACATGCCGCTAATCCTGAATCTCTTCTGTGATTTATCTGTCAAACGTTTCAGGCGTGTTTCGTGTTTGATGTACACATTTTATTGGAATGCCTTTCCACCACAATTTTATTACAAGATGCAAAGCATATACACGTACTCCCAGTTTATCTTGAATACGCATGTTTTAATATGAAAATACCCATGATCTACCTGTCAGTAATTAGATGTAAAGCTATTTTAACATCCGTCAGATACAGTACTTTCATAGATATTTGTCA
>JADBJO010003924.1:212500-221583 GCA_016801955.1 Conus betulinus | reverse complement strand
CACCCCACCCCCACACACCTATCTTCTCTCCGCTCCTCTCGTCTCTCCTCTCGCTCTCTCGTCTTCTTCGCTCGCCTCCGCTCGCTCGCTCGCTCTCCGCTCTGTCTCTTGACATATCTTCCCCTCTCTCTCGCTCTGTTTTCTCTGTTCCTTCTCCTCTCTCTCTCTCTTCCTCCTCTCTTCTCCTATCTCTCTCTCTCTCTCTTCCTTGCATGCTGCCGCACGCTCCGCCCGCTTGCTTTACGCGCTCCTCGCTTCCCCGCTTTCCGCTCTGCCTTCTCCCGCTGTTCCGCTTTGCTCTGTGACCCCAGCGTTCTATGTCTCTTGTCGGGCTTTCGACTCGTTCTGTCTGTCGGTCTCTGTCCTGCTGTTCTGATTGTTGTTTCTGTTTCTGTCCTGGCTGTCCACCGCCCAACTGCCACCACGTTTCCTCTCCGGAAACTCCTTTGCATAGGGTCTCTTTTCCTCCTTCTGTTGGTTTCGACCGCCCAGCGCAAGACCCTTTTTTTTAATTCCCCCCCCTATCTCATTTCCCTATCGCTCTATACTCTCTCTCTCGTCTATCCACATCCCACTCTCTCTCTACCTCCCTCAGACTCACCCCGAGAAGCTATGGGTACCGTCTCCCACCGACGTTTGTCGTTCTCTCTACACACCCAACACAACCACCATCACCACCAACACAGACTCTCGCTCTCTATTCTCTCCTCCTATCTCTCTTCTCTCTCCTATCGTCTTATATTGTCGCTCTCGCTCTCTGCGTTGCTAGTTTGATGTATTCTGCGTGTGTGTATATATTTTTCTCGGAGTCGATAATGTTCGTCATCACCCTCAATGATGATATGGCCTTGTGAATAAAAACAGCCTTCTACCACCGCATCCACTCCCACCCAACACTCTCTATCTCTCTCTCGATCTCTCTCCTCTCTCTCTCCCCTCTCTCTATTAGCTCTCTGTTGTGTCTTAAACCTCGCGTATTGTTTGATTTGTGTTGGTTGAGTCAATGGCGTCGGAAGATTTTGGAAGGTTCATCGTCGGCATTTTGTGCAAGATTACTTGACCAGTTGGTCGGCCAAAAATCGGAATTCCATATTACGGAATCGTTAAAGGATCCCCTTTCATCTGCTGGCTCAAGTTTTGCTTTGCTTGATAACTTAGGTCAATTCATTTTATTAGTCTATCACGTTAAAGTTTGCGTGACAAAGTTGAGACTTGGGCAATCTAATGACTGTGATCGCCATTTTGCTGTGATTCTGTCGTACTGGTCTGTCCATCGTCTTATCATCTTCACCCATGTTGCTCTCTCCCTTCTGTATGTATACTGCCTGCCGAATCCTCTATTCTATCTCTTCTATCTATATCTCTATCCTCTCTTCTCTATCTATTCTCTATCGTGTACGTGTGAACTCTTTCCCATATGTGTCATTCTTTAAATGATTTGTGTATATAATTGTTATTTTATTATTTTATACATTTGGTAATACTTTTCGTGTAATAAAACGCCATATGTTATGGGCTGTTTTGTGTTACTTCCACCATCATTGACTCGGGAGGTGCTGGGGAAGCAAAGCCGGTAAGTGCTTACTCCATTTTCCGTAACTAAAAAAAAAATCGCTCCTTTTTGAGGAACAGACGTCTTGGCGTTGGAAAGAAAGCAGAGAGGTTTGTCGTCTACACTAATTTGTTCATGGTTCTTTAACAGTTTGCTTTGTGTGGGGATTGTAAATCTGACTACTCTCTCTCGCTTCTTCTCTCTCCTCTCTCCTCTCTCTCTATCTATCTCTCGCTCTCTAGATTGGTTAATGACGAACAATAATGCGATATAAATGACCATTACGGTTCAGATCGTCTTTGCCCACGTGACACACGGGCACGGACACTTGCGGTGTTGGTCAGGTAATTTGAGCCACGCTCTTACAAATCCATCCCCTGAGTGGACGAATTCCACACGAATCGTTCCAGTCTTTCCATTTGACCCGATGCTGCCGTCAGCTTGGGGCAGGAGTCACGCGGGGCCGAAAAAAAAAAAAAAAAAAAAAAAAAAAAAACCATCCGGATTTCAAACCCATCGACTGCAGCCCTGCAGCTTGAACCACCGCACACGGGCTGGTGCTGACTTCTAGATTTGCTTTGTTAACGCCGTTGCTTTGAGTGGGAGAGTGAGGGGAATGGACGGAAGGGAAAGGGGGGGGGGGGGGGGGGGGTGGCGAGTATAATTTATAATATAAATTATCTTAAGAGGCCTTACAATTTTGATTTGCGTTATCTTTGTAAAGACTGATGATAATGAGGATTATCTCCAAAACATATCACAGTAGAGTGTACGAGCAGAATCATACAAATCGAAGAGGAGTGTGGGAAGGAAGGGGGCGAGAGAGGGAGAGCTCTCTTTCACTCTCTCTTCTCTCTGTCTTCTATTCTTCTCTCTTTCCTCCATCTCTCCCTCTCTCTCTCGCTGAGCGCGCGGCTCCATCTCTCTCCCTCTCTCTCTCTCTCTGAGCAGCTCACGCCCTCATCCTTTCGCTCCCTCCCTCTCGCTAGATCGCTCTGAGTGCCGCGCGCGCGCATGTGTGTGGGTGTGTGTGTGTGTGTGTGTGGTGTGTGTGTGTGTGTGTGTGTGTGTGTGTGTGTGTGAGTGAGTGGTGCGGGCTAGCGCGCGCGCGTATGTATATACGCGTGTGTGTATGTCTGTGAGTGAGTGTGTTTAAGTGTGTGTGTGTGTGTGTGTTGTGTGTGTGTGTGTGTGTGTGTGTGTGTGTGTTGTGGTGTGTATGTGTGTGTACGTGTGTGTATGTGTGTACGCGCGCGAGTGTGTGGTGTGTGTGTGGGGGGGGGGGGGGACGCATGTGTGCATACGTGTGTGTATGTCTGTGAGTGAGTGTGGTCTGTATAAGTGTGTGTGTGTGCGCATGTGTGCGCATGTGTGTGTGTGTGTGTGTGTGTGTGTGTGTGTGTGTGTGTGTTGTGTGTGTGTGTGTGTGTGTGTGTGTTAGTGATTATGCCATTACGCCTTTAATACACATAAAACCTTCCTGCATTTTGCTTAGTCATTTTATGTCATGTTGAAGTGGATTACATTGTTTTTTTTCTTTTGTTTATGTCCTCCATACCCCCAAAGGGGTGACAGGATATAATTAAATCTTGAATCTTGTGCGTGTGTTGTGTATGTGTTCACGCGCGCGCGCGCGTGTGTGTGTGTGTGTGTGTGTGTGTGTGTGTGTGTGTGTGTGTGTGTGTGTGTGTGTGTGTGTGTGTGCGTGTGCATGTGTGTGTGCATGTGTATGTGCGTGCGTGTGTGTATGCGTGTGCATGTGTGTATATGTGCGCGTGTGTATATATGTGTGCATGTGTGCGTGCGCGCGAGCGCGCGCGCGTGTGTGTGTGTGTGGTGTGTGTGTGTGTGTGTGTGTGTGTGTGTGTGTGTGTGTGGTGTGTGTGTGTGTGGTGTGTGTGTGTGTGTGTGTATGAGCGTGTGTGTGTGTGTGTGTGTGCACGTAAGAGAGAGAGAGAGAGAGAGAGAGAGAGAGAGAGAGACAGGGACAGACAGACAGAGCAGGTATCGTCATTACAATGCACTAAATAGTTGCATGACATGCTGCAGACTGCCGGTGCGAAGACTCATCCAGTAGAGACAATGATGATGACACGATGGATGAGACCAATAAATAGATAAATAAATAGATAGATAGATACATAAATGGATAAATAGATGGATAAAAAGATATAATTAAATAAGTAAGTAAATAAATAGATAAATAAATAGATAGATAAAGATAAATGGATAAATAGATGGATAAAAATATAATTAAATAAATAAATAAATAGATAAAAATGAAGACGTAAATAAATAAATGAATAAATATAAAGTTCACCCAGCCAACCAAACAAGCGAGAAATGTTAACGTGGGGAATGGAATTTAGGATCTCCTCTTTCAAAACTGAAAAAAAAAAAAAACAAAAAAAAAACCACCGACCAAAACCGTTTCATATTATAGTATGTAACTAAAAAAGCTGTGAAATTCTTTGGTGTAGTGTTTGAATAAAAGCCGTACTACGTCATATAAACTTCACACTTGAGTATTCTATGAAAATCGTGAGACGTTGTAGAATAGTTTTATTTCATTAACCCCCATTCGACGTTTCAGCATTTGACTAATATAGGCGTTAGAGCGCAGTCTAATCACAACTATTCAACGTTAGCGTATTTTTCTGAAACCGTTCGATATTCATCCATTTAACTAAACTCCTTCGACGTCATAGTGTTTTAATTGCATCGATTCGACATTCGACTATCGCAGTAAAAACTGTTCATTGTTGTGATGTTTAGTTAAAAACACTGTAAGGGCCCTGTGGTTTAGTGTTAAATCAAAATCGTTCGACGTTATAGTGTTGAATAAAATCGTTTGACATTGTAAGAATTTAACTGTACGGATGATGCCCACGAACGAGAGGGAAAAATATGTCTGCCATATGAGGAGCACTGAACAATTTTCAATTGTTTGGTGAATGGTTAAGGCGGCTTAGGGATTACGTCCCTTCAGAGAGAGAGAGAAAGAGAGAGAAAGAAAGAGAGAGAGAGAGAGAGAGAGAGAGAGAGAGAGAGAGAGAGAGAGAGAGAGAGAGAGAAGAAGAAGAAGAAGAAGAAGAAGAAGAGAAGAAGAAGACGAGAAGAAAGAAGAGAAGAAGAAGAAAAACAACAACAACAACAACAACAACACAACAACAACAACAACAAGAAAAGGAGGAGGAGGAGGCGGAGGAAGAAGAAGAATAAAATTGAAAAAAAAAAACATGAAAGAAAAAGAAATAGAAAATCATTTCCCCTGAATTTGTCGATATCATTCAAATTGTTTATCACTCTGCCCATTAGGACGGTCATAGGAAGGCAGTAGTAGGGATAGAGGGTGGTTAAAAGTGGGGGAGGGGGTGGGGGGTGGAGTGTGGAAGGGGAGTGAAGGAAGGAAAGAAAAAAACACTTAAAAGAAAAAAATACCACCCCCCTCTCCCTCCCCTACCAAAAGCAAAAAAAATCGTAAGAAAAGAAAAATATAAAAGAAACGAAATTTGTATCAAAAGGAAAAAACGTGGAGGAGTGTGAGATTAGAATGAGGAAGGCGGGGGTAAAAATAAAAGAATGGGGGAACAACTGCGAGGAAAGGGGAACAACTACGAGGGCGAGGAAAAGAGACACAAAATGAACTTCATTGATGCAATTTGCCCGTTCTCCGACTACAGAGAATATTAGCATGAAGTCAATTTGACTTTGGACTTTTTGTTACATGCTATTCCCGTCACCTCTCTCTCTCTCTCTCTCTCTCTCTCTCTCTCTCTCTCTCTCTCTCTCTCTCTCTCTCTCTCTTTGCTCACTAGATTTCTTAAGACTATCAAATCATCAAAATCGATTTAAAAGACTATAAATAAATGAACCAAACTCTCTCTCTCTCTCTCTCTCTCTCTCTCTCTCTCTCTCTCTCTCTCTCTCTCTCTCTCTCAAAACATATGCCCGTAGAGCTTGGGTTTAATTTAAGAACGTAAAGGGTAAACGTACGCATATTTTAAAAAAAGCTACCGCTCGTATGTATAAATGGGATTGCAGGAATATTTGGATGTTGTCAAAAACTTTAAAGATTTCTTTAGTGTTTAAGGAAGCTTATGATTTAATTAGTTTGAATCCAGAAGCAGCGCTCTGTTACTTTTATGTAATTAACCGTAGCGCAGCAAGTCTCGTGTTTGAAGACTGTTGTCATGGGGAGTTTTAGCAACAACCCCTGGTTTGACTTTGAGTGCAAGCAACAGCGTCAATCGGCGAGACGACCCCCTTTGAATATTCAGGAAAGCTAAGAAAAATAAAAAGGAACAAAATATATCGGATGCGGAAATATACATCCTGAGAGTAACGTACGTACACGAGCAAACGAGTAGTGATTATAAAAGTTTTCTACAGCGAAAGAAGATGGATAATAAAAAGCAGGCAATTAGATTATTGGAAGATAATGCGAGCAATCCCCAGAAGTTCTGGAGTACTCTGAAAAAACTATATAGGCAAACCAGAATTCTATGGCTGCTGCTGAATGGCTTACTCACTTCTCAGAGGTATTTAACCAAGATTGCCCCTGTATAAACACTGACGAGAACGATACCTAATTGTTTCCATTTGGATGCATGTTCAAGTGTGGATACTGACTTTAGTGTACTAGATGAGGATGTCTCACACCAGGAAGTTTTTGATACAATTTCTGCATTAAAAAACAACAATAAAAACAGCCGGTCCAGACGGCTTTTCAGGAGAATTTCATAAATATGCAGACCCAGAGGTTGGGCTATCTTTGAAGAAGTACTTCAACACATTATTTGATTCAGGTACTTTTCTGCTCGGGTGGTCAGAAGCCATCATACAGCCAGTATATAAGAAAGTTGATATAAATTCACCGGATAATTACAGAGGTATTTCCTTACTGTACGTCTGTGGAAAGCTTTACAGTTATTTTATAAATAAGCCTGTAACTTCTTAGATAGAGGAAAACAAATTGTTAAACGAGGCCCAAACTGGATTTAGATACAAATATAACACAATTGATCACATATGTACCCTCTTATCATTAATTCAAAAATAGTTTGGCAGTCATGGAAACTTATGTTGTGCATTTATGGATTTTAAAAAAAGCATTTGCTTTTGTTGATCGATGCAGTTTATGGTCTATTCTGAGAAAAAACAGCATTGAATGCAAAATGTATCAAGCTATTCAAAGTATGTATGACATTGTCAAAGCAAAAGTTCGTGTTGGTAGTGAACTTACAGATTTTTTTAATGCGCCCCAAAGGATTAAAATAATGAGATATCTGTAATCCTGTTTTATTTTCCCTGTTTATCAATGAACTGGCAAATGACATTAATCAAACACAGGAAAACATGGCATAACACTTACGTTTGAACAAATACAAATACTGATTCTGCTTTTTGCTGATGATGCATTTTTGTTGTCATATCTTGTAGTTTGTCTGCAGCAGCAACTAAATATTTTATGCAACACTGTGAAAAGGCTTGGACTGATAATAAATATGGATAAATCTAAAGTGGTTGCCTATAGAAAAAGTGGCCATCTTGCCGCTCGTGAAAAAAAGGGCTTTACGATGGACAGTATTTAGAGTTTGTTAACCAGTACAAATATTTGGGTGTAAAGTTTTTCAACAGGTGTGTCTTTTTGTATGCGCTAAGAGACATGGCTGACAGAGCAAAGAAAGGTGTAACTGGTATTCTACGACTACTTTGGTCCCTCGGTAATCAATCTCAACTGTTCTTCAAGCTTTTTGACTGCCAGATACAACCCCCATATTTACATACGTTTCAGGAGTATGGGGTCTTAGTGCTGATTGTTCAATCATGAACAGGTACATTTATTTGCAATTAGGAGACTGTTAAATGTCAGTGTGAGGTTTCCATTATTCATAAATATTTATGTTCGAAATATTAAATATTGGTTAAATCTAACAAAAATGTGTGAAGATCGCCTTCTTCGAAAATGTTATAATAAGCTCTGTAATCTTCATTATAATGACAATGAGTAACTACTATTGTGTCACTTTGTATCGCCATGGTTTCGGATTTGCGTGGGAACACACCAGGAGTTGGTAATGAGGAAATATTTCTGACTGAATTTAGACAACTGTTATGTTAGACTGTTATGTCCAAGGCTGGAACAGTAACATTAATATGAAAGAACGCTATTCGTTTCATTCTCAATTGAAATAAGAAAATATTATTTACTTGTAAAGATAGACTTGGTGTTTCACCGCTAAAGTGTCACGCAAAAGTGTCCGTTTTTTGTGAAGCAATGCTTAACTGTTTTGACTGCCCGAACTGTAAAAATGCATATGAATATAAAATGCATTTCATGTTCATTTGCCCAGTATCCCGAAGTATCAAAATGCATATGAATCTGAATTATTGCATTTCATGTTCATTTGCCAGGTATATCAAACACTCAGAGAGCAGTATATACCGCGAAAATTCTACAATCAACCCTCTATGTTCAGACTAGCGTTGCTGCCGTCAAGCTATAGTCACTCATGCGCAGTCGCTTTTATATGAATAAGACACTTCAGCTGAGGTCGAGTTACCTTAAGTAATAGAATGTAAATGCTTCCTGTTGATCCACGCGTTTGAATCACAAGATATTATGTGATTTATATTACCGTAAGCCACCCCACGCTTTTCAACCCTTTCCCTACCCCCCCCCCCCCCCCCCCCCCCCCCCCCCCCCGACTTCCCATGTCAGTGCTTTGTATTTTAGACACACATGAAATTTTCTTTTGACTTTATCCCCACCCCACTGTTCCCTTTGACATAGGCAGATGGCCCGATTCATTAAAGTATTTGTCTTGTCTTGTCTTGTCTTGTCTTGTCATGTCTTGTCTGTCTGTCTGTCTGTCTGTCTGTCTGTCTCTCATTTCATAAAGGTCCATGTTCGTTAATATAGCTGTGAACAAATAGTTGAAAAAACTATCAAATTTCTACAGTGTTTCACGCAGTTATTGTGCTGTCTATATTTACAGTAAAAACTTGTTCCTTTGTTTGGTTGGTTGCCTCATTTGTGTGCAACCTAGGAAACATGTTTCCTTGATTTCCTTTTGGTGCAATGTCTTTTTTCACTAGCTGATATCAATTTCTCCCGATGTTTTTTTCACCATGCTAATTTCTTATGGGTGTACAAACAATGCTTTCTGTGTCTGGTGTTTTTGTTTGTTTCTTTGTGTGCTTCTGATGTTATTTTGAAGTAATGTCTGTGAGTTTATTAGCAGCCATCACTTGAAGACTTCCATTGTGTGTGTGTGTGTGTGTGTGTGTGTGTGTGTGTGTGTGTGTGTGTGCGCACGCGCGCGCGCGTGCGTGCGTGTGTGTGTGTGTGTGCGTATGTGAGTGCGTGTGTGTGCGCACGCACATGAACATGCCTGCGTGTGTGCCAACTCTTCGTCGCGCCCCACCCCCACCCCACCCCCAGGCACACACAGAGACTTTCCTACCAACACCAATCTGCTCAGCCCCATCCCACACCCTAACTTCCTGAACTCCAACCACCTAACCT
>JADBJO010003924.1:192500-200000 GCA_016801955.1 Conus betulinus | reverse complement strand
AAAAAAAAAGTGGGACACTAGAAATCACTCTCTGGAAGAGGGAATCAGCTTCAACTTTCTTCTTATCTCCTTCTCTGTTCTGTTTACAAAAGGAAATCGGGTCAGGAATTTCAACTTAGTCCACTTTTTTTTTTTTTTTTTTTTTTTTTTTTTTTTTTGCGTACAAGGCTGATATTCCTGGGGACACTCCCTGTACAGACAGGCAAGGATTAATCCCATCTGCTCAACAAAGGGAGTGGAGTTTTGTGTGTATGACCGTTTTTTTTTTAATCCCGCCATTAAGGCAGCCATACTCCATCTTCGCGGAAGGTGCATGCTGTGTGTAACGTGTCACCCATACCAACGGCCAAACTGGCCTTCTCTTCCGAAAGTTGGTGATGGGATTTGACGTGTGTGCAAGATGTTATGCGTGCGTTCACACACGGAACCTCGTTTATAGTCTCATTCGAAGGACTGTATGGGAAATGGAGTCAGAACCAATGTTAACTCCGAGGGAAAAATCCTCCTGTACCGAAACGGCCCGGCGGAGATTCGAAGCCGCAACCCCAAGATTACGAGTCCGGCACTCTACCACGGAGCTATTCCGGTCTCCCAGTTTCATTCAGCCATCATAGTATCCTCGCTGTCCACAAATGGGATATCTGGTTTGGATCCCTCATTGGTGATGGCGGATCCCAGGGGAGTAAACTGTTGAACAGTTCCTGGTGTCCGTTCATTGACAGTAATATCAGTGATGATGATGATGATGATGATGATGATGATGATGATGATGATGATGATGATGACGTTTGTCTGGCCACTAAACTGGTCAGCTTGCCAGGCTCATCATGGTCCCGTGCTTCTCTCTCTCTCTCTCTCCTCTCTCTCTCTCTCTCTCTCTCTCTCTCTCTCTCTCTCTCTCTCTCTCTCTCTGTGTGTGTGTGTGTGTGTGTGTGTGTGTGTGTGTGTGTGTGTGTGTGTGTGTGTGTGTGTGTGTGTGTGTGTGTGTGTGTTCAGAGAGGAAAGCAGCTATGTCCTTGAAGAAAGACGACAGATATTGCACGTTTTCCCTGGGAGTACCACTCATTTTTCGCTGCTTCTTTAATTTAAGGGCAGTAGCTTTCAGGGTGCATAGCGGACTGTCAGAGACCCGCCCTGTGCCTAGTGTGTGTCGTGGCAGCATTATGGAAGGCGGACCGAGCCCTCTCAGAATTCCGCCGTCTCAGCCTGTCCCGCATGGCATCAGATACCCTTGCTGGACAGTGACGGTTTTCAAGCCTTAGAAATCGAGCCCAACCCGTGGTTCCAGCTCACCACCGACCGACCATCAGTGAGCTCTGCAGCTGAACCCTTCGATCATTTGACTGTGGGCACTTTTGACTGAGGGGATATTTCAGATGAATATTCTGTGATGTTTGCATTGAATGTTGAGGTAATGAATATATATTGGCCGAGGTGGATGGACGCAGTGGTGTGCTAGACTCGAATCTTTCTCATTTTAGTCAATGTTGTTCCTGATGTTGTTGTTGCGTGCAACGAATGTCATTTTCAATCCGTATATTTTCAGGATATCTCAATTACTATTTCTTCTCTCTCTCTCTCTCTCTCTCTCTCTCCTCTCTCTCTCTCTCCTCTCTCTCTCTCTCTCTCTCTCTCTCTCTCTCTCTCTTAAACTCTTCCTTCTGTCTCTATCTCTGTCTCTCTCTCTGTATCTGTCACTCTCTCTCTCTCTCTCTGTCTCTCTTGTCTCTCTGTCTCTCCTCTCTCTCTCTCTCTCTCTCTCACACACACACACACACACACACACACACACACACACACACACACACACACACACACACACACACACACACACACACACACACACACACACATAGTACGTGAACCTTCCAAATGGACACGGAAGAAAGTTTCCAGAGAGGAATGTGTAAAAAGTAAATGGAATCAAAGAATATAAGAAATGAGAAAAAATGAGAATTATGTAGCAGGTTAACAAAAATAATGCAAGAAAACCAAATACTTAAAAAAAAAAAACCGTCCTCCTCTTCCCTAAATTCTTCTGTGACTCGTCCTCACGGGAGACAACTGAGTTTTCTCTGACGTGGCGGAGAGGGAAAAAAATTCTCTTACGGTGGGTCGAGTAATTAAATTTATAATAAGGACTGGGAAAAAAAAAAAAAAAAAAGACCTCTCCGAAAAGACAAAGAGAGAGAGAGAGAGAGAGAGAAGAAGAAGAAGAAGAAGAAGAACAAGACTGTTAAAATGGCAATCCAATTAAAACGACAAGAGAAAGGCAAGGCAGCATTTAGCCCAAGAACCCCCACCCAGGAAAAAGGTTACTATTCAAATCACACCGGAACAATCGCCAGGAACGATCACCGCTGATTTGGAATCATGTAAATGCACAGAGGTAATCAGGACATTTTTTTTTCCTCCTCCCCCCTGCCACCCTGACCCTTACTTCCATCCACCCCTCCTACCCCACCCCCCTCCCACCTTCCCCCTGGCCTGCAGATCTCTTCTCCAAATCCCCAGACGTTTAATTCCTAACCCGTGCCAGAGAGAGAGGAGGACCCCTGGCATATGCTATGCAGGTTGACAATTAGACCAGGACAGAGTCCAGAGACGAATTCCACGAGGAAAGGGGTGGGGGTATGGGGGTAGAGGAGGGGGTGGGGGAGGACCTTCCATGGACTCCTGATTCTTCTGGTGGAGGGAGAGGAGAGGAGGGGGGGTTGGGGGGGGGGGGGGGCAAAGAGAGACCTAGGGCGGCTGTGCTTACTGAACCAATTTACTAATATGTCGTCGACAGCTGCTCCGAATATGAAGACTAACTAGCCTGTTAAGAAATTCAAATTTCTCCTCCACTTTGGGGTCTCCAGCGAGGGGCAATCCTCCGCCGAGCTATTATTTTTCGGTGGATGCAATCAAAGAGGGGGACGGGTTGAGGGAGGGTGAGGGAGGTGGGGTGGGGTGGGAGGTAGGGTTGAGAGGGGGGGAAAGGGTGTGGGAAATGGGGGAGGATTGGCGGCGGGACTAGACTCCAAGTCGTCTTACGTCGCACACGGCTGATCCCCTCGATGTCTCTGGCTTCTATCATTTCACCATCAGCCTCGTTTTCGGCTGTGCCGGCCGGAAAGGGAAGTGGCTTTGGTGGGATAGAATTGACCCGCTCCTCTGTCCGTTCCTCCGTCTTGTTCTTGTTCTTGCATTTTTTTTTTCTTTGCTCCTCTCTCTTCTTCTTCTTCTTCTTCTTCTTCTTCTTCTTCTTCTCTTCGTCTTCTTCTCGTCGTCGTAGTCGTCGTCGTCGTCGTCGTCGTCATCGTTGTTCTTCGTCTTCTTCTTCTTTTCTTCTTCTTCTTCTTCTTCTTCTTCATTCTCTCTCGTTGCTGTCTTGTTGTCTGTTGGTGCTGTTGTTGTTGCTGTTGCTGTTGTTGTTGTTGTTGTTGTCATTATTGTCTATCTTGTTGTTAATGTTCTTGTTATTGTTGTTGTTGTTGTTGTTGTTGCTGTTGTTGTTGTTGTGTTGTTGTTCTTCTTCTTTCTTCTTCTTCCTTCTTCTTCTTCTTCTTCTTCTCCTCTTCTTCTCCTCTCCTCCTCCTCCTCCTCCTCCTCCTCATCCTCCTCCTCCTTGTCCTCCTGTTTTTTGTTCCTTCTCCCCCCCTACTCTTCTTCTGCCTCCCTCTTCCTCCTCCTCTTTGTCTTCTTCTCTTCTTCTTCTTCTCTTCTTCTCTCTTCTCTCTCTCTTTCTTCTTTCTTATTCTCCTTGTTCTTGATGGTGAAGAAGAAGAAGAAGAAGAAGAAGAAGAAGTTGTTCTCCTCCTACTTCTCCTCCTCTGCCTCTCTCTTCTTTCTTCCCCCCGTCTTCCTCATCTTCCCCACTTTACACCCGAGTTCTTTCTGGACACAGACCCCCGTCCTGTGAAAAGACATGTCACTGTAAAGGAAAGAAGAAAATTAAAGAAGAAGAAAAAAAAAACTGTTTTTTTTTTTTCGGAGAGTCTGATATTAACGTCATTTTCATCCTTCCTGATTGTCTCATAATGCTTTTTGGTGGCTTCTTTCCCTTTTTTTTTTTCTTTTTCTGTTCTTTTTTTTTTTTTTTTTTTTTTTTTTTTTTTTTTTTTTGCTTTTCTTTCTTTCTTCCCCCTTTTAAAAATTTTTCACCGCCTTGACATAAATGAGGACACAGGACAGGTAGGGGAAAGGTAGGGGAGAAGGGAGAGAGAAAGGGGGGTGAGGAAGGTGGGGGACTGCAGAGGAGGGTGGGAGAGATGTATATGTTGCTGGCCTGTCCTGGTTGGTTTGTGTTGTGCCGATCGTGCCCTGTAAAAACAAACAGCCTCATGTCCTTGACTTTGTTTTTTTTTCTTTTACTTGACTTGGGGGTGGGTGGGGGGGGGGGGGATGCGTGGGGGGTGGGGGTTGGGGGGGGGGGGGGGCTGGCGGCCAGGAAAGGGTTAAGACAGGATTTGGGAGATGGGTTGTTGTTCATATGATTTAAAACTGAATAGTTTAGATAGACAGTGGAAGACATCATGGAAAGGTTGTGATTGTTTCTCGTAGATAAAGGTATTACTCTTTGTAAACGGGCGGGCGGGGAAAGGGGGAGGGGGAACAAAGACAAACAATCCTAAGTACTAGATGTTTAAAGAAAGTGCAGTACATTTGTTCCACAGGCGTAATTTATTTTTTTCGCCTACTTATTATAAAGTACGGGCATGCGCGCGCGCGCACGTGCACCACACACACACACACACACACACACACACACTTACACAACACACACACACACCACACACACATATATATATATTATATACATATATATATATATATTATATAACTAAACAAGCAGACCACGCATGCGCGCGCACACGCACACGGCGCGCTCACACACACACAAACACACACACGCGCGCGCGCGCGCACACACACATACACCACACACACACACAAGCACACATATGCGCACATACACTGACTATTGCACGTGCGCGCGCGTGCGCCACACACATCGCACACATGCGCACGCACGCACGCACGCACACGCACACACACACTCACGCACACACACACACACATACACACACAGCGTACAAGCCAACACACACACACGCACGCACGCACGCACGCACGAACGCACGCACGCAGCACACACACAACTCACACACTAACTCACTCACTCACTCACATTACTCACTCACACGCACATACCCGGATGCACGCACGCACGCGGCACCCTTCCGCGCGGGCGAGAGAGACAGAAGAGTACAGAGACAGAGACAGACAGACAGGGACCGACAGACAGACAGACAGAGACAGACAGACACGAACAGACAGACAGACAGAGACCACAGTAGAGTAGCAAAGCTATACCGAGGTACGAGACAGAGACAGAGATGATTCTCTATGCACAATCGCCCTTGGTTCTGCACTAAAACTGTGTAAACACTGGAAGAGGAAAAACACCCAGCAAAATCCACCACCACAGCAGCAACAGCACCAACGTCAAAGACAAAAAAAAAAAAAAAAAAAAAAAAAAAAAACAAAAAAAAAAAAAAACAGAAAAACTAGCGAAAGTAAAATAGAGGTTCTTCTTTTTAAAAAAAAACGAGATAAGTGTCAGTTATTCCCATTTCTGAATGCTTCTTCTTTTTCGAAGGGGTGAGAGAGAGAGAGAGAGATGGACGAGAGGGGAGGAGAGGAGAGAGGGAGATTTGAGAGGAGAGAGCGGTGGAGAGGAGGAGAGAGGGGCAGAAGAGAGAGGACAGGAGCGAGGGGGCGAGAGACCCGAGAGGGAAGGGCTGAGCAAGAACTAAGACAAGTAGGAAGGGTAGGGCCGGATCGAAGGGAGCCACAGGCAAAGGGAGAGGTCGGAGAACTTCCTCAGGATTTTTTCGCTGGAGAGATGGTCCAGACATAGAGAGAGCGCACGATACGGGAGCGACGGGAGGGTTGAGAGAAAGGTGGGCCGAGAGGAGAGAGAGAGAGGGAGAGCCGCCAGGAGAGAGGCAGGCCGTGAGAGAGAGAGACAGAGAGAGACGAGGAGACAGAGACAGAGGCAGAGAGAGAGGACAGGAGATTCTGAGCCAGAGGACTGCAGAGAACCAGAGAGCCCTTAGGGAGGAGAAGAGGACAAGAGGACAGTTTTTTGTCAAAAAGAAGTCAGAGGATGTCGACAGCTTTATCCTGTCAGTCAGTTCAGTAAGTCATGCCCATAACACAACAATCGTGAGCGACGGGGGTGTGAAAAAAAAAAAAAAACGTCAAAGAGAATCCGTTCATTGCTCCTGTAAACATTTATATGCGCCGGTTCTCTCCCCTCATCGGCGAAAGTTCATAACACCGATTAATTGCGAGTCAAAAGATATTTTCTTCATGTCTCACGAAAAAGAGGAATGAGGAGAACGTGGACGCGCGCGTGATTGTGTGTGTGTGTGTGTGGTCTGTTTGTGTGTGTTGGTGTGTGTGTGGGTGTGTGTGTTTGTGTGTGTGTGTGTGGTGTGTGTGGGGTGTGGTTGTGTGTGGTGTGTGTTTGCGTGTGCGTGCATACGTACAGTGCATTGTGCGTGTGGGTATAAGTGGGTTGTGTGTGTGGTGTGTGTGTGTGTGTGTGTGTGTGTGTGTGTGTGGTGTGTGTGTGTGTGGGCGTTGTGTGTGCCGTCTTGTCTGTCCTGTGTGCGTGCGTGTGTGTGTGTGTGTGGTGTGGGTGTGTGCCTGCGTGCGTGTGTGTGTGTGTGTGTGTGTGTGTGTGTGGTGTGTGTGTGTGTGTGCGTGCGTGCATGCTGTGCGTGAGTGTGTGTGTGTTAAGGTGTCTATGTGGGGTGTGGGTGTGTGTGTTGTGTGTGTGTGGTGTTGTGTGTGTGCGTGCGTGTGTGTGTGTGCGCTTGTGTGTGTGGCGTGTGTGGTGTGTGTGTGGTGTGTGTGTGTTGTGTGTGTGTGTGTTGTGTGTGTGTATGTTGGTGTGTGTGTGTGTGTGTTGTGTTTGTGTGGTGTTGGTATGTGTGTGTGTGTGTGTGGACATGCGTGCGATGTACGTGTATGTGTGGTGCGCGCGCGCGCGCGCGCGCGCGCGATAACCATGCTTGAGTGGTCGTGCTTTGCGTGTGTCTGTGTGGTGTGTTGTGTGTTGTATGTGTGCTGGTTACGCATGCGTGCGTGCGGCGTGCATGCGTGTTTGTGTGTGTGTAGTGTGTGTGTGAGAGAGGAGAGAGAGAGAGAGAGAGCCGTGTGTGTGTGTGTGTGTGTGTGTGTGTGTGTGTGAGTGTGTGTGTGTGTATTGTGTGGCGCGCGGCGCGCGTGTGGGGTGTGTATGTGTGTGTGTGTGTGTGGTGTGTGTGTGTGTGTGTGTGTGTGTGTGTGAATAATGTGTGTGAGTGTGTGTGTGTGTGTGTGTGGTGTGTGTGTGGTGTGTGTGTTGTGTGGTGTGTGTGTGTGCGTGTGTGTGACGTGTGTTTGTAAGCACACACACACACACACACCTGCGTGAGCGCGAATGTTCGTGCTACTTGCGTGTGT
>JADBJO010003924.1:175000-180000 GCA_016801955.1 Conus betulinus | reverse complement strand
AAAAGCTCTCCAACTCGCAGCAGCAACAATTGCATTCAGACGGGTGTTTCGACCAATCATCACAAGACTCAATCATCACGTAGCCGACAAATGAATGAACGTTTATGTCTACATTCATAAATATGTCATCATTTAAGCATATTTATATTCAAAACTAAAAGACAGAGAGATTGTTTTAAAGGTGAGTTTAAACGATTAAGTTACCCACATAGCTTCTTTCGTTTTAAGGACCACTGAATCTTCAGTAGACACCAGAGAATTTTTTTTACAGGTGCTAGAGATGAAAAAAAAAAAATATTGTCATCAGCTATCATATCCCCTCCTCCTGCGTTACAAAATAGTCATCTCCTCTGATTGATAGGAAAGAGCCGTCGGCGTTATCATCCTCGCAGGCTGCACACCAAAAATGAATGCGTCAAGGCCTTGCTTAAGAAGCCGAGTATTTATAGACTGGGGCAATGGATTTGTTCAGAGAGTGGTTCTTGTGTCTGAAAGTTGATTCTCCTTGTTTTCTTTCCTATGGCCATCAAGGTACAAGCCAAGCGGTTCCAAGCAGACCGCTCAAAATCAAAGCGATGGGAAGGAGAGGGTGAGTTTGTGCACGAGTGAATGAGTGACTGCATCGACGAGAGAAGAGAGCGAGGCGAACTGGAGGAGGCCTTTGGAGGAGAGGATTGATAAGAGAGAGGGTAAACTCGCTAATTTACACAGAATACAAAAAAAAAAAAAAAAAAAACCGCTAAATAAACAATGGTTCGCGACAAATTATATATGGTTCTTCACACGTCACTGATAACTATCATTGAAAAATGCGCGGGAACGACACTTTTTTAGATACAGGAAATTTGAAAAATGAGACAGGGAACGGGTAAACGATAAATGATAAACAAGTAGGGATAACTCTGGACCCAACTAGGAAATGAATACACACGCCCGTAATTCCAAACGACCGCTGGTTTACGACACGAATCGCCCAGCATATGATGATAACAGCACAGAGCACACAGAACTAACAAGGAGACTTTCTAGGAGGATTTCAACAGGGGCGGTACCAGCAGGAAAAGAAAAAACAACCCCCAAAAAAAAAAAACAAAAAAACATACAAGTTTGTCGGGAACGTGAATATGATATCAGAGGAGGTCACTCTTGCGAGTCTCATGAAAAGCAACGAGGGTTCCCCGCTCCTCTTCCTCCCCCCTTCCCCCCCCCCCCCCCCCCCCCCCACCCCCCCCCCCCCGCTACCCCCCAGGTTTCTGAAGGGTCAAGGGGGAGGATTGAATTAGGTCAGGGGTAAGGTTAGGTTAGGTTTATTATTGCTCGTTTAAAATTTCGGCAGATATGGCAGAAGAAAGAATAAAACTTCATACGACGTTTATTGATTGATGATCCACCAAATTTGGAATAACTCACACACGTTTGTTTGTTTGTTTTTCTTTTCTTTTTTTTGTGTTGTTGTTGCTGTTGTTGTTGTTGTTGTTTTTAATGTTACAGTCTCTTATTTGTCACATCTGGAAGATGACGTATATGTCGAAAATGTGCTTGTGTGTTTTGTACTGTCTCTTAATTAACGTTCTTTCGCACAATGTTTTTTTTTACGAATTAAGTAGTATTTTGGGTTCTTTCCCGTACCGCTGCAGTCTCTTTCTGCCTTTTTTAGTTACTAGTGTATTAGTGTGGTGGCAAGGTTTGCTAGAAAATATTTACTTTTTTAAAGTTTTTACTGGTTAAAAGCTTATTTATTTACTCTTCACGCGGTTGTGGGTGTGTGTGTGTGTGTGTGTGTGTCTGTGTGTGTGTGTGTGTGTGGTGTGTGTGTGTGTGTGTGGTGTGTGTGTGTGCTACGTACTAGTAACGTTCTTTGGGCCTTGACGTTTTAGCATTTTCTCCCTGCGCTGTTCCAGCTTTTGTTTTATTTATTTTCCATTTGTAGTTTGTCCGATCTTTTTTTTTTTTTTTAGCAGGGAGTAGTGGGCGGGACGACCAGGGAGGGGGTGGGGGTGGGGGAGTGTTCTTCGATGTTTATTTAATCTTTTCTTCCTTTTTTTTATATATTTTTTTTCCCTCTTACTGTCCCTTTTAATTTCTTTCTCCTGTCTTGCTTTTCGTTTTCCCGTTCTTTATTTTATTTTTACGTCCTACTGTATTTAGTTTTTTTGTGTCTCCCTTTTCTCTAAATTTATGTACTTTTTTTCTTCTTTTTTTTTCTTTCCGTGTTGTTGTTGTTGTTGTTGTTGTAAATTTTCCCCTTCTTCTTTTTTCTCCTTCACTTAGTATTTTTCTTTCTTCAGTCTTTTTCGCTGTTTACTATCTTCGTTCCTCGTCCGTTATCTTACCCTTCTTTTATATCTTTCTGTGTTGTTTTTTTTTTTTTTTTAACACTACCCAACGTTCTCCTCTCTCTATCTCTCTCTAATCCGTCTCTCTCGCATCTCCTCTCGCTCCTCCTCTCTCTCTGAGACCTTTAGATGTTCTAACCCTCCTTTTTTTTTTTCCTTTTTTTTTGTTTTGATTTCGATGCTTCTTCTCATCTCTCTTCTTTCTTTCTTACTTCACTTCGTTTTCTTATTTCGCTTCCTTTTTCTTTTTTTTTTTTCTTCTTTTCTTTCTTCTTTAGCCTGTTGAGTTTAATCCCGTCCGTCCGATTTTTTATAAGCATTATTCTCTTTCTTGTGCCGCTGGGCCCAGACGGGGCTTAGACTGGTCTGCGGCCCGCTTATTTGGTGCGGGTGTCCGTTGCGTTTTAAAGCCGGTCCGCATGGCACGGACAACGGACTGCGGCTTGTGGAGACAATGGTTGGGTTTCCCCCCCCCCCCAGACCCCCATCACCTCCCTTGTGAGGCCACGTAGGCCCACGATATAAAACGTCAAAGACAACGCAACAAAAAAAAGCTTGGGCCCCAAATGTTTTTTTAATTTTCATTTTGCCCTTTTTTTTTTTTGTCCCCCTCGCCCTCCCCCTGTTTTATCAGTGACACCCAGAAGGACAGACACACAGACAGACAGACTTCCAGTGAGAGGAGACACGTAGGGACGAGTTTTTTTTTTCTTTTTTATGAGAAAAACGTCAAAGAAAAAAGAAGAAAAAAAATAAAAGAATCTCTTTTTTTTCTCACTTCTTCTTCTTTCAAATGTCTGCTTGCTATGCTTTCTTCTCCTGCTTCTTCCTCTCCTTTCCTTCCTCCTCCGCCTTTTCCTTTCCTCCTTTCCTACGTCCCTCCTGCGTCTTAATCTCTCCTTCTCAGCTTCGACTTCTGGTTTTTTTGGGGGTTGTGAGTGACCTTTATTTTGTGGGCCGTTTTGCTATCGCTTCCTGATTGAGGAGAAATTGGATTCTCTCACCCCGACCCTTTGACAGACAGTCTTCAGACAAACAGACTTCAGGAGAGTGAGAGATCTTTATTCGGTTTTTGACGGATGAGATGCCTTTCCTGTTTTCAGTTGTTTTTTTCTCTTTTTTATTTTTTTTTCTTCTGGTGGTGGTTGTTTGTTCGTTTATTGTTTCTTTGTATTTGTCTTTTTCTATTCGCCTTCTTATTCTTCTTCGTATTTGTTTTTTGTTTCTATTTTGTGGTCTCTCTTCTTCTTCTGCTTATTCTGGTATGCACTGCTTGCTATGGCTTTATTTTCTGCTTCTTCATTCTCCTCTCTCCTCATCATCCTCATCATCCTCCTCCTACTATTCCTCCTCATACTCCTCCCTCTTTTCATTACGCTTATTCTTCGTGCTTCTTCCTTCTCTTATATTCTTCTCTTCTTTGGCGGGGGGGTTTGTTCTTATCTTGTGTTTGTTTGCTATCTTATTTTGTGGTCCGTTTGCTATCGCTTTACTATTCTGCTTCTCTTGCTTCTCCCCCCCCCCTTTTTTTTTTTTTTTTTCTTCTTCAAGTCTTCCTCTTTTTAATCTTCTTTGGTGGTGTTGTGTTTGTTCTTTATTCGTTTTATGTTTTGCTATGCCTTTATTCTTCTTCTGCTTCGGATTCTTCCTCTTCTTTCTTCTTCTTCTTCTTCTTCTTCTTATTCTTCTTCCTCTTTGGTGGTGGTGTGTTTGTTCTTTATTCGTTGTCTGTTTTGCTATGCCTTTCTTTCTTTCTTTCTTTCTTTTTCTTTCTTTCTTATTCTTCTTCCTCTTCCTCTTTGGTAGTGGTGGGTTTGTTCTTATATTGTGGTCTCTTTTGCACTCGTTTTTCTTCTTCTGCTTATTGCTATCTTCTGTTGTTGTTCTTGTCCCTATTTTCCTCTCCTCCTCCTTCTTCTCTCTTTTCTTCTTTCTCTCTTCTTCCGGCTTATATTTCCTCTACCCTTTTTCATCTTCTTCTGCTGACTGTCTTTTCTAATCACGGTTTTCACGATGACTGCCAGTATTGAAGATGTCAGCGTGATAACAGCGCGCGCGCTGTGTGCATGGTGTGTGTGTGTGTGTGTGTGTGTGTGTGTGTGTGTGTGTGTGGTGTGTGGGTGTGTGTGTGTGTGCGCAGCGCGCGCGCGCGCGAGTGTGTGTGTGTGTTTATGTGTGTGTACAATTGTGTGTGCATGTGTGTGAGTATGTAAGTGCGTGTATGTGTATGTGTGCGTCCCGATTGTGTGCGTATGAGAGAGAGAGAGAGAGAGAGAGAGAGGAGAGCTGAGAGAGAGAGGAGAGAGAGAGAGAGAGAGAGAGGAGAGAGAGAGAGAGAGAGAGCATGTGTCTTAGTGTGTATGCTTGTGTGTTTGTGCTTATTTGTGGGTGTGTGTGTGTGTGTGTGTGTGTGTGTGTGTGTGTGTTGTGTGTGCGTGCGTGTGTGTGTGTGTGTGTGTGTGTGTGTGTGTGTGTGTGGTGTGTGTGTGTGTGTGTGTGTGTGTGTGTGTGTGCGAGCTTGTATATCTATGTGCATGCATATGTGTGTGCGTGTGTGTTTGTGTTTATTATGTGTGTGTGTGCGCGCACTTGTATATCAGTGTGCATGTATGCGGGCGAGTGTGTGTTGTTCTTCGATTTAACGTCTTTTCACACTTTGAAGTG
>JADBJO010003924.1:167500-170000 GCA_016801955.1 Conus betulinus | reverse complement strand
AACGATGTTTTCTTTGGAATAGGCCAAAGCCCCATTGAAGGTGAAACATGCTAAACTAAAGAAGAAATCTAACGTGCCTTGGTGTACAAAGTCAATACACACATATGTCTGGTGGAGAGAGAGAGAGACAGAGACAGAGACAGAGAGAGAAAGAGAGAGACAGACAGACAGAGAAAGAGAGAGACAAACAGACAGACAGAGAGAAAAAAAAAAACAGTGACGATTGTTTTGCTGATTTATAGTCTGTGTTTCTGTGTTGATGATTTGGAACCCCAAATGCATGTGAACGTTTCTCATCAATCAAACATAAAATCAATAGTTATCAGTAAACCGTTCGCTAAACAACAGAATCGTCACGTTAAACTCCTGCCTGATGTTCTTCAATCGTACTTCTGTCTTCAGCATGACTTTGCAGCCTGTGATTCATCAAAGTTCTAATCATTCGCCAGAAGAATAATTTATCCATATCTCGCCAGGTTATGGAAATTGAATCTACCAGACCAAGTGTGGTTGTCTGTTTGAACACACGTAACTCTAGATGGCAATTAAAACAAGTAGAACAATGTGATGGGTCATGTACGTCAAAACCATGTGAACCAAACCTAAGACAAGCGTTTACATACAGCCCTGAATTCCTTATGTTCTCAGGGGGCCGGGCCACAACAAGGCCATGACTCCTAATGCCTTCCTGCTGCCAGAATCATTTTCCTGGCCTACAAGTATATATTTGATATGCATTGCCAAAGATGAAACCAGGGACATTTAGATATTCATCTTCAGTCTCAAATCTTTCCCCTAAAAAGCAATTCCGGCTGACAATATGTATGGTGTTTATGTAAAGGGTATGATTCTGCCCAACTTTTGCGAGAACAGAGAGAGTTGCAGTGGTTAATCCCGCAAATGTGTGATAGGATCACTATGTGGGGTAACCCAACTGGCAGTTCAGAATGCCAGTTAAGAGGCTGGTCAATCAGCAGACAATTTGCCTACGGCAGGTCCGGGCAGACTGGTTTAGAAGAGACAGCCATTGGACTTCAG
The DNA here is from genome assembly GCA_016801955.1 of Conus betulinus. Taxonomy (NCBI): domain Eukaryota; kingdom Metazoa; phylum Mollusca; class Gastropoda; order Neogastropoda; family Conidae; genus Conus; species Conus betulinus. The sequence goes on along the minus strand of JADBJO010003924.1, from coordinate 168,962 downwards.
CCACATCGTAGTTGGTGTTGCTTTTGCTCAGGAGGTCTTGAGTTTCTCTTGACCATGGCTGGTCTGGATGGCTTGGTCTGGAAGACTAATTACAGGCCGAGGAGGACAGCCCTGGGAGGAGACCGTGGAGCCGTGGTTGGTGTTGTCTTTGCTGAGGTGGACTTGAGATTTCAGAGAGATAAATATCCACAGGTGCGAGTCGTTAGCGACGGAGTGCACACATGCTGGATTTTGCCCCAGGTACGGAGCAATAAAGGGTCTGTCTTGATGTTTCCTCTGCACTACTCTAGATCCAGCCACTTACATGACGGTCGGCGGCCCCGTTGTTTCCTCGGGCCCTGGGGGATAGAATGTCAGTTCAAGAGCAGCCCACCGAAGCCAGATCTTAGACACTTTAGACGCTTCTAGTGGTTCCATCATGACTCAGGCCACAAAGGGAGTTCTCTCGAAAGATCTCGTTGAAAGGAGCTGGGAGGGCCGCTCTGAGACCATTTCTTCACTGAGCAGAGTGTGGTGAAGGCTGTGACGCTGAAGCTGTTATTCAGGTGTTTGTGAATGTAAAGGTATGTTGATGGTTTTTGCCTTTGGTTTGGCTGTGTGTTTTACCTAGAGTGAGGGCAGATAGAGTACTATCTTAGTGAAACAACATAGTAAATGGAAGTTTAAAGTTTTATGTCTCTATATTTTTTTATTGTACAAAACTCTGTTTTCTTATTAACTGGAAATGTAACACACCCAAATTTCCACCGTCAATTATTCAAGTAACTTTGCAACTAAGGAGGGGCTGGCGCTTAATGAGAATGAATTCAAAAACAGTTATTGAGTATTATCACAGATTTTATTGTCAGTAATCAACAAATCGGTGCCAGAAAACATAGATTACAGAAGTTGCTGTCTTTTATTGTGATTTGTGGACAAAGTATAACGCGCGCCCTGCAGGTTCCTTGTGTTCGAGCACTAGACAAAACTGGCTTGTAAACGTCGCCCTTGGCTGTGAGATGGATAGGGTTAAGTCACGGTGTGACCAAGCCGCGCGGCGGCCTGTGCAAATGATTAAGATACTGTCAGTGAAGGTAGTTTTGAGGTGTGTCTGGGTTGCTACCTATCCACAAAAGAATGTTTTACCTGTTTGTCCGATTGTTTCATTATTTGAGCGACTGAAGGGTTGCGTGGTTATTTGGTTGAGTAATTAGACAGTTTATTACTTGAATGCTGTTCGATTGTTTGTGCGTTCATGTGAGTAGTTTGTGCGCGAGTAGCCACTAATCAAGTCTGTTTGTTCGGTTGTCGCATTATTAAGTCTGTGTGTGTTTTTATTTGTTCAATATATTTACACCTTTGGGTCCATCGCAGGGCTGAAAAGCAACAGCCATTGTTGGGCCAGGGTGTAAGCCTAACAGGTGAAACGTGAGGAGCTGTAGCATGTAGCACGCACTGTCCTGAGGTGGGTGTGTCTACGGAG
>JADBJO010003924.1:152500-155000 GCA_016801955.1 Conus betulinus | reverse complement strand
CACACACACACACACACACACACACACACACAGAAGAGCAGAGAACAGAGATAACAGAGACAGCGAGAGAAGAAGAAGAGAAGAGGAGGGAGGAGGAGATGGAGAGAGAGAGAGAAAAGAAAGAGAGAGAGAGAGAATGAAGAAGAAGAAGGAGGAGGAGCAGGAGCAGGAGGAGAAGGGAGGAGGAGAAGAAGAAGGAGGGGGGGAGAAGAGTGAAAGAGAGAGAGAAGACAGACTGAGACAGAGACAGACAGACAGAAGACAGATAGAGATACAGAGACACAGACAGACAGAGACGGAGGCACACAGAGACAGACAGAAAGAGACATAGAGACAAAGACAGAGAGAGAATGGAGAGGAGGAGGAGGAGGTGGAAGAGACAGACAGAGAGAGACAGAGACAGTCAGAGAGAGAGAGAGAGAGAGACCGAGACATGGGAGGTCCCACAGAAGGGGGAGGAGACAGGACAATAGACATCCCGTCGCTGTACCCGCTCAACCGACAAACAAGGCCCAAAGAGACAAGAAACAGACCCCACCACACCCCGGTCACACAACGACTCTACCGGGAATTCCCGAATGGATGGCCGGACCCTCAACCCGCCTCCCCCCAAAACTGGCCCATTAATTCACAGACCTGGCCCCTCCCCCCTACCGCAACGACAACAGCGCCCCCCCCCCCCCCCCCCCCCCCCCACCGCCCCCCACCCACCCCACCCACCCTCAGAACCGAATCACCCAAGAAAGCGATGTTGACACAAGCACTTCAGTTGATCGGAAGCCTCACGCAAAACGCCGGCACAAAAGACCCGTAAAAGTGGCTCCCCTAGGCCAAAACAAGTTGTCTCCCATCCTCCCTCCCCCCCCCCCCCCCCCCCCCCCCCCCCCCCCCCTCCGTCACTTTGAAGAATCGACCCTTCGGGGCTCCGGGAGACGTGATCAGAACCGGACGGCCACCGATTTGTCGGGCCCCGGGGTGGCATGGGTGTCCCCGGGACTCGGCACGACCGATAAAATACCGTCGGCGATTAAACCGCGCCGGCCCGCGACAGCGCCCAACAGTCGGCAAGCACGTAACAGGGGAGCTAATTAAGGATTAATAGGTTCTAAGGGCGGGATTTGGCCGTGCAGTATTAAGGCTGGTGGGGCGAGGTGTTGTCGTTGTGTGTGTGTGTGTGTGTGTGGGAGGCGGGGGGTTGGATGGGTCGGGGTTGGGAGAATGGGGACGTGGGCTTTTTTTTTATTGGGGGGGGGGGGGGGTGAGGAGGAGGAGGGAGATGGTGGAAGGGGGAGGCTTCCAAGATCGTCTCGATGGGCATTTCACTTCTGGCTTTGATTAAAACGTCTTTTTGCCGGAATCATCTGAAAGAAAACAAAGGAAGACAAAGAGGCTGACAGGGAGAACAAAAAAAAAAAAAAAAAAAAGCGAGAACAGGGAGAAGAAAAAAGAAAAGAAGAGTTGGGAGGAGGAGGAGGATAGAAGGGAGAGGGAGGTGGGGTGGGGGAGAAAAAAAGATTGGGGATTAGTACAGGGACCATAAAGAGGGTGAAAACACCAACAGCTTTTCCTGTCATTTTGAAGAACTGTTACTATTTTTCATATGTGGAGAGAAAAAAAAAACAATGGCTGACTATAATAAGAATGGGTTTTCTTCTCTTTTTTTTCGTTTTTTTTTTTTTACTCTCGCTTTTAAAGACACAACATTTTCCAGTTTGCATCGTAGATGAAGCGGATTGAAAACAGATAGAAGCCAGGTTAGGGATTTGATTATTTTAAACCGCGTCTCTCTGTTTCGTCTCTGCATCCTTCATCCACAGATATTAACATATATGTAAGCCCGTGTGATTGGCTGAATTCTGTAAGCTTCTTTACGACTGGTCAGAAGAACCATCGGGGTTCTTCTGCTGCATAATACTAGATTATAACATCCATCTTCCACCCAACTTCAGACATGTTGCAACTGTTGTAATCGTGATCTGCGACGAATAGTAATGCATTAATGTCTTAAACTGTTTACAAATTCATCTAAAAAAAAAAAATCTATTTTAGACATGGTTCTTTTTGGAGGCTGTGGGCAGGACTTACAGGGTTATAATCAAAGAATAGCTATTACTTATAGAATTCAAAATGTCACATCAAATCAGAGTGGCATCTGCGGTGTTTTTCTCTCTTTGTCGCTCTCTATTCACCTCCTCTCTTTTCTAAGAATGACTTTCTTTAATTTTCTCTTTCTTCGACATTCTTTAAACAATTGTTTTTTTTATTCAAAACTGGAAACCATGAATTGTCAATATATGGAATACAGTGCAATATGTTTCTTATTGCACCCGTCAAACTATACAGTACTTTTATATCTAATTTCATAGAGCACAGCATTACCTTCTTGTTGTCCTTTCTGTGTTTTGTATATTGCTCGCAAGTGCGAGTGAAGATTGTGGTTACATTACCTGCTGCAGAACTGTTAAGAATGGACCTCAAATTGGATAATATGAATAAAGGG
>JADBJO010003924.1:142500-145000 GCA_016801955.1 Conus betulinus | reverse complement strand
TTGTTTGTTTGTTTGTCTGTCTGTCAGCAAGATGTCCCCGAAGCGCAACCGATGTTTACCAACTTTGGTAAATAGTTAGATGGCCAAACGACGAACCCTTATGTAATGCGAATCCGGATCACATGGCTGCTTCACGATCCGTTCAGAATAATAATACGAATTTTCCGTCGAACATCAACAAAGGGAAGCTACTGGTACAAACTAATAACTGACTATGAAGTATTCCATTATCATGGAATATTAACATTTTCGAATGATATGAACGTCAACATTTTGGTTGTTTTTTTTCATACCCATTAAAAATGACCATGGGAAGTAATTATGTCGGTACATTTAGACAGTTACTTCCCCCTAGTGGTAAAAAATAACTTTCTTTTGCCGTCATGAACTGATTCAGATCAGTTTAACCTTAACGGAAGTCTGCGTTCTCCTCGATGACCGTCTAGTTATTGTAGTTGCTGTTGCTGCTGATGATGGTGGCAGTGATGGTGACTAGAATAATAAATCCTGTGACACACCTCTACCCCTCCTACCATCACCTCCACCACCACCACCACCATCCCTTTCCTCCCTCTCCTCTTCCTGCATCCTCCTCTCCCCCGTTACTCTTTCATTCCTCTTCTTCAGACCAAGACGAAAAAACCGTTGTCTGAAACATTCTACAACTGTAAACCTTTTGTCTGTTTGTTTTTCGGTCGGCTGGTTGTTTTTTTTGTAAGTTTCATGGTGCTCGTTCAATTCTTTGGCTGATAAAATGTGTCGGGAATACAAAACGCTTCGAAGATTTTTTTTCTTTTACGTGGTAAACTGAAGCCAAATCAATATCAAGTGAACAGTTCATATCAAAATCAATTTCGCCATGACTCCCTGCCCAGACAGTACTGCAGAGTACGATGGAGGCTGTCTATGTATTCCGCTGTCACACTTTGTTCAAGACAGACACTGCGGACATGTCTCTCACCAGGATTCCCCATCTAAGGCCATTCTACACAGTATGCTGGAGGGTGAACGTGCATCTCGCCATGACTCCCTAGTCAAGACCACTCCACACGGTGCAGTGGAGGCAGAACATGTCTCTCGCCGTGACAGTCTGTGCATGACGACTCTAGAGGGTATCATGAAGGATGGAAATGTCTCTAGAGGGTATCATGAAGGATGCGAATGTCTCTAGAGGGTATCATGAAGGATGCGAATGTCTCTAGAGGGTATCATGAAGGATGCGAATGTCTCTAGAGGGTATCATGAAGGATGGAAATGTCTCTAGAGGGTATCATGAAGGATGCGAATGTATCTCGCCATGATTCCCTGCCCAAGACCATTCTGCAAGTTAAAGTAGAGGGTGGACATGTATCTCGCCACGACTGCCTGTCCAAGACCATTCTATATGGGCATTGTGGTAAAAGACGTCTCACGGACAGACCGAAGGAGTTCTAGAAGGACAACTGAAAAACTGGGCTGATTACAACGACACCTCTAGACTGTTGCACATGACCATGGACAGAGAACGAGAGATGGAGACAGACAGACCCTTGGCTGCCCTTGTGTTCGTGATGGCACCAAGTAACCGACGACGTGATGTCATGGAAAGATGATGATTATGATGATAATGATGATGATGATGATGATGATGATGATGATGATGATGATGATGATGATGATGACAACGACAATGACGACAACGACGATGACGACGACGATGACGAGGAAGGCGATGATGATGATGATGATGACAATGACAAGGATGATAACGACGACGAAGCTGCTGCTGCTGATGATTGTGACAAGAAGTATGATAAGAATGAAGATGATTTTAGTTTTTTTTTAGTTTCAATTTATATTGTAATGGAACATTAAGCCTTTTTTCTTTCAGAGCAGGAACCGCAAGAAAGCAGAAAAAAGTCAACAAACACATCCTATGTAGATAGTCGCCCACAACAATTCATAAAAATAGATAAGCAATCGACATTGTAAGGGAGATAACTCCAACTGTTGGTGAAAGCAAAGTCGTTCACTCTCACCCACTCTTCAACGTTTACCTGGAGAGAATTATGACTGACGCGCTGGAGGGACATCAAGCTCAGTAAGCATTGGGGGCGGGATAGTAACAAACCCATCGATAACATCGACGGGTACCAGAAGAGCAGGAACTAGCCAGCCTAGCAGAGCACCTTGAGACACGTTCTGAAGCATTCGGCACGGAGATCAGCGCCAAAAAGTACAACTTATTACCCCAGACAGCTCAGAACTTCAAATACCTCGGGGCAATTGTTTCAGATGAGGGATCAAAAGCTGAAGTGCTCTCCAGAGTTGCGCAAACGAGGCAGCGCTAGTCAGACTAAGACCTATCTGGAATGGCAGAAACACCACCATCAGTTCCGATATCACAGCAATGCACTCTGGCAGGTGAACTTGAGAGATGGATTCAGGCATTGGAGATGTGATGCTTCCGCAAGATCCTTGGTATCTAGTACAAAGACCACATTACCAACTTGGAGGTCCA
>JADBJO010003924.1:132500-137500 GCA_016801955.1 Conus betulinus | reverse complement strand
CTGGGTCAAGTCTTAAGATTACCCTCTTCAAGACTTGCAAACCAGGCCATTAAATGGACCCCAGCAGGCCAGAGAAAAAGAGGACGACCCAGGATGAGCTGGCGACAGACAGTGGAGAGAGAGACCTCAGACTCATTGACAGAGGATGGAGTGACACTAGTAAACTGGCTGAGGACCGTGCACAGTGGAGCGCCTTGACTGCCTCATGCATCGCAAGACGCGGGAGCATCTTAGTCTGAGTAAGTACTGATGAAAGACTATCCCTGGTACGTTACAATATGTTACGGGCTCTAAATATTTCGGTATTGCGTTACCTTCAGTCATGGGGGTCAAACGCATTTCAAAATTTACTGTTGCTGGATATTGAACTAGGAATAAAAGAAAAAAAAAATGAAATGGATCATTCACATGTCTGTCTCTTTCCTCCCTGTTAAAGTATGTTGGCAAACAAACCACGAGCATATCTTTTAAAGCTTAAAAGGGCTGAGATCACGTGGCCTGATGCCCCCGGAGGGTCAGTGATCTGCCATGATGGAAGGCGGGGCCCACCCTTGTATGTATATAAAGAAATAAATAAAGAAATCACTCCAAACAATTTGAATTCACATATTCATGCAAACATTCTAAAAAAAAAAACAAACAAAAACAGAGAGAGAGAGAGAGAGGGAGAGAGAGAGGAGAGAGAGAGGGGGGGAGGGGGAGAGAGAGAAGGGGGGGAGAGGGAGGGAGAGAGAGAGAGAGAGAGGGAGAGAGAGAGAGCGAGAGAGAGAGAGGAGGGTAAATAAATCAAGAAAAATAATGCTGACAGGGATGCTTTTCACATCATCATTATGTTTGGCAAAATACTGAACTCAGGCCTCTAATAATGTACAAACATGTGTTCATTTACACACTTCATCTTACACTTCTGAATCTATTGGTGCAAGTTGTTTAGAAAAAAAAAAAGAAAAGGGAAAAAAAAAAGGATATAACTGTTAAACAGTGTCCACTAACAGTCTGTATGCCAGCCATCTTGTCAAAAACCTGCATGGTTTAACTTTAAGTATGCAATATGTCCCTCAATTTTGCATCTAAATTTGAATTTGTTTATGAATGCATGTATTTGTGGCAGGAGTGTTGTTATTTTACAAACATCAATGTAATGCTTCACAAATAGCATTATAAAGTAAAAGACGGTGTCGCCAACAATCATATTGTCATAGAATCAGGTACAAAGTTACTGCGGGGTGGCTGGGGAGCTTTTTCAAGCCTTAAAACTCCCGACACTACCACCAGTTCGAACTTACAACCGTCATCACTACAGGCACACATTACCCACCTGCCTACAGCCCCCCCCCCCCCCCCCCCCCCCCCCCCCCCCCCCCTCCATCTCTTTATCTTTTATTCCTCCTAGTTATGCATAGCGTCAATGTGTTGATATCGCCATCAATCATTTTTTTATCATTACCACCCCCATTCGTTTTCAGAGGGTTGTTTTTGTGTGTGTGCAGTTTTATTGGTTGTTCACAGTTCTTTTTTTTTTATTATTCATTTCAGTAGCTGTGGTGGTGGTGGTGGTGGTTGTTGTTGTTGTTGTGTTGTGTTGTTGTTGTTGTTGTTGTGTGCGTGCGTGCGTTCTCACAATTCCTTTGACACTTGCGCTCGACATTGTAAAACTATTCACCCCATTTTTTTTTTTTTTTTTTTACGTTTTGTTTCAAAACAAAAAGGTGAACGAAATACGTTATTTCTCTTCATTTAGGAAAAAAAGCAGGCTTGGTACTTTTCTTTTTATCTTTTTCGATAGAACGGCAAGAAAGACACACATCTACAAATGTGGACTCACAACTGGAAGCATCAAAGTTTCGGATGCCAACTTTCCAGACCAAGTGCATCCAGTTCCTATGTGTAAATGCAAGACACTGTGGAGAAAGAGGTCACAACAGATAGAGAATAATATAGTGCAACTGAAGTTGCAGCGGTCAGTGGGACGTGATGAGAGAGACGAGGGAGGGGTAGGGTGGAGGTGTGAGGGGTGGAGATGGAGGTGGGGGTCATTGAAAAGTCGCATCCATCCATGAACTCTCACTGTTCAGTTCAGTTCAGTGGTTTATTTAATGTCTTTTCATCGCCAGATGATATTAGACACTTTTATCAACAACAACAAAAATCCTCCACACTTACCTTATCATCCACGTTAGTACTTTCAAACCCACATCTGATGTATGCATATTGACATGAGCGAAATACCCTAGCGGTACACAAATTTGTTGATCTTTATAAAAAAAAAAAATTTGCAACCTGTGACTGCGAAATAACCATGGCAATTTCAGCAACGTATGAGCCATATAAGACAGTACTGACATTATCAAAGTTATTCATCTGAATACCTCTCTCCTGATATAGCGAGGTCAACACTGAGCATTCAAACAAAAGATGATGTACACAAATGTTTTCTCTCTGCATACACAAGAAATGCCATATAACAATATTCAGTGTTCCAAGTATTCAGCCTTAATTTATGAATTAATCTAACATTGTGCCTTGGGCACGACGGTAAAGTAGCCATTTTTTTTTTGTTACTAGAATTCTACTTATGCATACATTTTTCTATAATTTGGATTGATTCACACAAGAGGATTGATCTAAGGGATTGTTCAGTATATTTTCCGTGTTTCTGTTTTGTTGCTCCTTCTTTTGCAAGACTGTCTGCTATTTCATTCCACTTTATACCACAGTGAGATGGGACCCAACAAAAATCAGTTCTTATGCCTAGTGTTATGAAACAATGCAGTAGACTCTAATTGACACTACATTGTGTGTGTGTGTGTGTGTGTGTGTGTGTGTGTGTGTGTGTGTGTGTGTGTGTGTGTGTGTGTGTGTGTGTGTGTGTGTGCACCCGTGCGTACGTGGGGGTGTGCTTGCGTGCGTACGTGGGTGTGTGCTTGCGTGTGTGTGTGTGTGTGTGTGTGTGTGTGTGTGTGTGTGTGTGTGTGTGTGTGTGTGTGTGTGTGTGTGTGTGTGTGTGTGTGTGTGTGCGTGCGTGTGTGTATGTAGGTATGTGTGTGTCTGTGTCCCTGTCTATATATGCTTGCCTCTGTGTGTGTGTGTGTGTGTGTGTGTGTGTGTGTGTGTGCGTGTGTGCGTGTGTGTGCGCGTGCGCGCGCGCGCGTGTGTGTGTGTTTGGAGGGAAGGAGTTAGGTGGGGGTGGGGGTAAGAGGGATGGAGATGGGGATGAGGGTGAGGTACTACACTTAACTCGACACGTGTTTCGGAATTATCGAGAAGTGAGCAGAATTGCATTCTTCTAACACCGTGCCATCTACAAAAGAGAACTTTTCCACGATCTTTCCTTTTTTCCTCCGTTTTTGTTTCAGTGTTCAGACCGCTCTACCGCTCGTTTCTCTACCCCCCCCCCCCCCCCCTACACACACACACACACACACACACACACACACACACACACACACACACACACACACACCGCCCACCCTCTCCCTCTCACTACCTCATTCTCCTTAAAAGTAATAGACAAGAAAAAAAAAAGAAAAAAAGAAAAAAACAAGAAAAAAAATAAGACGAGGAAAAGGAGAGGAAATCAGCTCGCACGGAAGTCCCATTCACTCTTCTATGTCCATGAATACCAGTCCTTCCCCCAAGTGATAAATTCCAAAACTCGGGCCCCTCTCAGACGTCACACCGACATCCGTTGTGGTCGCCAGGTTTCTGAGCACGTGACCCTCACGCGCCACACACCCCCGGAACAGGCGCAGAGAGGCGCTCGTGCGAACATGAGCGCGTGCACGTACGTGTGCCAGGGGCCAGGGGGGCCACTGGGGGCGGCCGGGATTTGCCAAAGGGAGGGCATTCGGCGAGTGGCAGCGATTGGCGAACTCTGGTTCTCTGGCGGGGTGGAGGCGGGAGGGGGTGTCACGTGGTTCTAGGTTGCGGTGAGAGGAATGGACGCCGTGCCTCTGTCAACTGATTATCGCTGATTTGGGTGGCTCTCCGCCATTTGTCCGTGACTCATAAATCAAGGGTTAGAAGCGTGGAACAGTCTGTCAGTTTTTTTTTTTCTCTTTTTTTTTTTCATATTTAGCTCTCTCTCTCTCTCCTCTCTCTCTCGTCTCTCTCTCTCTCTCTCTCTCCTCTCTCTCTCTCTCTCCTCTCTCTCTCTCTCTCTCTCTGCTGTTTGCGCTGCCTGTCTCTCTCTCTCTCTCTCTCTGTGCTGTTTGCGCTATGTCTGTTTGTCTGTCTGTGTCTCCTCCCTCTCTCTCCTCTCTCTCTCTCTCTCTCATCTCTCTCTCTCTCTCTCTCTCTGTCTCTCTGTGTGTGAGTGTGTGTGTGTGTGTGTGTGTGTGTGTGTGTGTGTGTGTGTGTGTGTGTGTGTGTGTGTGTGTGTGTGTGTGTGTGTGTGTATGCGCGCGCGAGTGTGTGTGTGTGTGTGTGTGTGTGTGTGTGTGTGTGTGTGTGTGTGTGTGTGTGTGTGTGTGATTCTTTTTCTTTCCATGTAACTTTCTGGGCCGTCAACAACAACAACAAAACCGATCTCATTTCTGTCTGCCTTTTTCCCCCCTTCATTCTTCCTACTTGTTCCCCCCCCTCTCTCCCCCCCACACACCCCCCCCCCCCCCCCCCCCCCTTCCCTCCCTCCTATCTGTCTCCCTGTCGGTTTCCTTCATTGACGGGTAGGGCTGAGGAAGCAGATGAAGAACAAGATGCATCATTTATTCACAACATCCCCCCATCACCCTCATCCTTACCACCTCTGCCTCCACGCCCTTAGCATTGTATGTTCCAAAGCAACAGCAGATTAGCAGAAAAAGACTCCTGGTTTTTTTTTTTCCTAATGTTCCCATCATCTCTTCATGACCACGATCGTGTCTTCTTTCCTGCAATCATCATCCTCACCCTCATTATCACCATCATCATGATCATTATTGACATACCCATCATCACTGTCACTATCATCATGGTCGTTCGTGACGTCACCATCATGACCAGCGTCGTGTTTGCCCGTT
>JADBJO010003924.1:122500-125000 GCA_016801955.1 Conus betulinus | reverse complement strand
TTCCAACATGTACAAGCTGTTATCAGCACCAGAATGATCATAGTCTTGTGAATGGATGGGGATGGAAGATAGAAAGAAACGTTGAGGACATGTTTGTAAAGGCCAAACAATTCTTTCTTCAACAAGAATGTAAGGATATGATCATATTCACATTGTGCATGTCGAAGATACGGTAAACAGTTTGTTTTTAATGAGGACGACAGCACCCACATCTGCCTCCTCCCCCCCTTCTCCCCCCCCCCCCCCCTCAACGCACCCCCCCCCCCCCCCCCCCCCCCCCCCCCCCCCCCCCCCCCCCCCCGCCCCCGACAATCTTCCCTGCTGTTACAGTCTGACGGCTGGTGTGCAGAATGCAGTTATGTTATGGGAATGCAGTGGACGTGAACACATATGTGAATGTTTCAACAATACAGGCAAAATCAAACCAGGTATATAACTTGTAAAATCCTTGTCTCTCAGCTTAAAAACTATAATCCATTGACAGTCTGTGGTACAAACAATAATTTGGAGTTAAAATCGCCCGAATTAACACTAGTCTATGTGTCTGTCCGAGGTGGTATGATTGTTGGTATAGCTCTAGTTGAACATGGTTAAACGTTGTGAATGATTAATTTATCTGACTCACCTGCATCTCCGTTGTTTACAAAGTAAACTCCTTTGGTATCACAATGTCTTTCACACTTAGTATCCAATGGAACACACACACACACACCGTTTGACTGTTATTTACATCCAAACATGAACTGGGTCTGTTTCATTACACCACTGTCAGTCACCACAGATTCTTGCACATCCAGGTCACATGCAGCTGAATTTCGCATGTATGTATACCTATATCACACACACGAATATCACGTGCTAGGTTGGCTGGAGAAAGACGGTCACAACAGGCACATGATGTGGAAAAAAAACTTTCTTGAATTTATGAGTACACTGCATCATCGAAGCTGTCGGCGATGGCGTTGTTGACGTGGTGGCCCGGCAGGTGTTTCAGTGTGCTGGCACTGCGGTGTCGGTGGCAGGGCTGTAGTCGTATTGTTTCCCATCCATGATCAAGTGATCAAAAACCGTCGATGCGCTATTCTTCTCTTGATTTCTTCGGGTAAGGAGACAGCTTTCTTCGAATTTTAATGTTTATTCATGTGTGTATGCGCGCGCGCGCGCGCGCGTGTGTGTATACGTACGTGTGTGTGTGTGTGTGTGTGTGTGTGTGTGTGTGTGTGTGTGTGTGTGTGTGTGTGTGCGTGCGTATGCGTGCGTGCGTGCGTGCGTGCGTGCGTGTGTGTGGTGGTGGGGGGGGGGGGGGGGGGGTGTATGCGTGTGTGTGTGCATGACTGTGTGTGGGGGGGGGGAGGGGGGGGGGGGGGAGTGTTGATGTGTATGTAAATGCATATACTAATACAGGCTTTTATGTAACGATTTATAATGTCTTTTTGTAATGTCTTATGTACTTGTGAAATGGTATGAAGCAGAAGCAAAATTTCCGATGGACAATAAAGTTGATTGAATGGAATGTCTTTTTTTTTTTATTATTCGTCTGGTATAACCTTTCTCAGTGAGGGTGTGTCTGCCCATTTCAGTGTCTTTTTGTGCCACATCTGTCGCTGTCCTTGTAACAATGGCAACAATTTCAAAAAGAACAGTCAGAGGGATACACGCAAACTGGTAGGAAACTTGATTAATCAGCCGAAAGAATCAAAATCAAACCGTGACAGGTTCTGAGACTTGCTTCAGCACTCGCCGTACAATGCATATGCTTTCTTTCTTTTGCGCATCTTACAATGTGGGTCTGCAGTGACCCATGCTCTCTCTACAGAACTAAACCCTTGACGTAGGTCCTGGGTCTTCAGTGACCCATGCTCTTTTTACGGAGCTTAACTCTTGACGTAGGTCGTGGGTCTTCAGTGACCCATGCTCTTTCTACAGAACCATACTCTTGACGTAGGTCGTGGGTCCTCAGTGACCCATGCTCTTTCTACAGAACCAAACTCTTGACGTAGGTCGTGGGTCTTCAGTGACCCATGCTCTTTCTACAGAACTAAACTCTTGACGTAGGCTGTGGGTTTCTAGGGACCCATGGTCTTTCTACAAAACCAAACTCTTGTCGTAGGTCGTGGGTTTCTAGGGACCCATGCTCTCGCTACAGAACCAAACTCTTGACGTAGGTCGTGGGTCTCCAGTGACCCATGCTCCTCCTACAGAACTAAACTCTTGACGTAGGTCGTGGGTCTCCAGTGACCCATGCTCCTCCTACTGTACTAAACTCTTGACGTAGGTCGTGGGTCTCCAGTGACCCATGCTCCTCCTACTGTACTAAACTCTTGACGTAGGTCGTGTGTCTCCAGTGACCCATGCTCCTCCTCCTACTGTACTAAACTCTTGACGTAGGTCGTGGGTCTCCAGTGACCCATGCTCCTCCTACTGAACTAAACTCTTGACGTAGGTCGTGGGTTCCAGTGACCCATGCTCCTCCTACTGTACTAAACTCTTGACGTAGGTC
>JADBJO010003924.1:112500-120000 GCA_016801955.1 Conus betulinus | reverse complement strand
CACACACACACACACACACACACACACACACACACACACACACACACACAGGAATAGAAACAAAGGTCAAAACAAATAATGTGTGAGAGAAAGCAACAAAAACGAGGAGAGATTTTTTTAAATAGAAAAAAAAATATGAGAAAGGGAAAAGTAAAGAAAGAAAATATCTCTTTTCTTCAAAGCGTATCTGAAATTTTGTATGGAATTTCTGAGAATATTATGAGCATGTTGTCTAAAACTGACTAACAGATACTGGGAACATTGTGCATCACACAAAAAAAATCATTTGGAAGCTTCTAATTGATAATATGATAATAATAAAGACCATTTTTCGTTGTTTTTGTTTTACATGTATCAACTCGTCAATGCAATACAGTTTGAAATTTTGAGATGGAAGTTACTTCTTTCTGCATAATACTCTGTTTAACGTCCCATTCTTGGCAGCTCTGCACTCATGTTCTATAACAAGTTGCTTGAAATTCTGTATGAAAAAATAGTATTTCACGTTACTGTTTGTTATTTGCAAGTTTTTTTTCTTTAAAGAATGATTTATGAAACTCTCTACACACATACTAGTAATACTTATGGAAATTACTGTGGATTTGAAACAGTAATCTGAATTATGTCTACTAGTCAATGCTGCATACATTTTTTTGTAAAAAGAAAGTGCAAAGATCTAGTTGTTGCAGCAGTATCTGACTGATATGTAAAATACGATTGGTTCACAGTCTTTATAGTCACAATATTCTATTGACATGAAGCAACCACCACTACCGCCCTCCCGTCCTTGCTCTCCTCAATGTTCTGTCTCTAGGTGTCATATCTTCTCTCCATCTATTTTCTGTGCTGCGATGTCTATTGCATTCTGTATGAATTATGTTTTATTTTCTCCTTTTCCTTCAGCCTGTCTTGTTGCATACACAGGCTTTTTCTGGAACTTATGCCAGACATATTGGCTGTTTCAAACGTGCCACCCATTTTCCAATGCTATCATTTGTTTGCATGCTAACAAAACTCGACGTTGATGATATTAAGAACAACCATGATGACATTGTACCATTCAAAAGGAAAGAAAATAGAAACGCTTCGTTCGTTTCAGTTACAATACGGTTCATTCTCTAAGCATCACAAAAAATAACTAGCAATACCAATATAAAAAGAATAAATAAAAAGGCAGCGTGCGCTTGTAGTTATGGGCATGTAATTATGTCATCGAGGGGGAGCACGAGTTATCCTGCTTGTTCGCTATTTACAATGCCAGCAATTTGTAACCTATTGCTTCAGTCAAGAAGAGTGGATTTGACGGTTTATCCGCTCATTAAAAGTTCAGTGCCTTGTCTGTGAGACTGAACGAAAGACATAAGGAAGATAAGAACTCAGAGAAAACGGGGCGTTTCTTTTCAAGAACGAGAAGATAATGGTGATAATGATGGTGGTGATTATAATAATGAAACGCATATATGTTCTTAAATGTAAGAAATCTGTTGCTGTAGTGTAATGTGTATGCACAGAATGCATTAAAAAATAATCAGAATGTCAGGCATAAAACAAATGTACGTATAAGTTTTACTTCATCTTGTTATTTGCTGAGAATGACAACAATAACAACTATGAGAATGATGATGATCATCATCTTCAAACATAGCTGTAATGATAATGACAGAATATGATAACAACAATAGTAATCATGATATTCATCGTCATTATCATCATCATAACCGTAATGATAATGACAGCGCTGATGATGATGATGATGATGATGATAATGATAATGACCATTATTTCATAATCATAATACAATTATCAAAAAATACTACTACAAGTAGTACCGCAACCTCTCTACTATATCTAATCACGTGACGAAATACACACTATTTTTCCCCCTCACAATCCTTTCCAGTTCCCACACAACCCAAAGCACAAAGGTCGACATAATCATCTGGCGGTGACAGCCAGGACCAATTAAGCAAATTACCTCCCTTCATTTCTCTTAGAGGCGGCAGCCACAGGGCAAAACGTGCATGGGGCGACTGTGGCACAGCGGTCACCTCTCCTGTCACTAAGTCAAGAGGTCGTGGGATCGGGAACCGATTGAGGCATCGCACTTGCTCACCTCAGTGTGTGGCGCCATTTTAGTCGGGAAGCTGCAGCAATCCCAGCATTCTACCGTGCTGGATACGTCACAGGTTTTGCTTGGGTTCTCGGTCATTTCGGTATTGAAGTGATCGATCAGTATTGATGAGGCAAAAAATGCCACAACTAAAGAGTTGATCAGATACTCTGTCCCTCACACCGATCTGGAACTCAAATTTCAGGCTTTTGTCAAAGACCTCTGGCAAGAGGGGAATGGAACTCGCAGACTGATAACGAACTCTTCCAGATCCATCTAAACCTGAAAGAGTTTTTACTGTGGTGTCATTGACAGTTGAAACGAAGAAAAAACAGTCTTGTGCCGTTTGCATACAGGCTACACCTCTTACACTCATTCTTATCTTTTCAAAGGTGAAGAAAGCTCCGTGGTGCCTTCCATGTCATGTACAGTGAAACATATTCTTTTAGAGTATTGGTCCTTTCAGGATGTCACATGTGAACACTTTAGAGATGTTCCAGCTGGTGTGATTAGAGATCAACATTTTTAATGTGATCGGAAATTTTATAGAAAAAAATAATTTAAACAAAATCCCGGCGTATGTTTAGAAAATCTGCTTTAATGAACTCCCCCCCCTCTCTCTCTCTCTCTCTCTCTCTCTCTCTCTCTCTCTCTCTCTCTCTCTCTCTCGCTGAATTCAGCTTATCACCATGTTTTGCTCAATCACATTTCCCCAGTCATGTTTTACCAAATCACGTTTTGCCCCGTCATGTTATCTCCAATCACGTTTTGTCTAGTCATATTCCATCCAATCACGTTTTGTCTTGTCATATATTCCATTCAATCACGTTTTGTCTAGTCATATTCCATCCAATCACGTTTTGTCTAGTCATATTCCATCCAATCACGTTTTGTCTAGTCATATTCCATCCAGTCACGTTTTGTCTAGTCATATTCCATCCAGTCACGTTTTGTCTAGTCATATTCCATCCAATCACGTTTTGTCTAGTCATATTCCATCCAGTCACGTTTTGTCCAGTCATATTCCATCCAATCACGTTTTGTCTAGTCATATTCCATCCAATCACGTTTTGTCTAGTCATATTCCATCCAATCACGTTTTGCCCAGTCACGTTTCAGCCATTCACATTTTGCCGAGTCACGTGATACCGAGGCACATTTGCCCAGTCACGTGTTGTCCAACTACGTTTTGCCTGTTCACACTCACATTGTGCTCCGTCGCATTTCATCCAATTACCTCTAGGCTAGTCAAGATTCACTCAATCACATTTCACCCAGTTATGTTTTGCCCTGTCAGTCTTTATTTCCATATATCCATCATGTTTCACCCAAAACAGATCACACACACACACACACGCACGCGCGAACGCGCACGCACGCACGCACGCACGCACGCACGCACGTACACACACACACACACACACACACACACACACACACACACACACACACACACACACACACACACACACACACACACACACACACACACACACACACACACACACACACACACACACACACACACACACACACACACACGCACGCACGCACGCACGCACACACACACACACACACACACACACACACACACACACACACACACACGCATAGCCTAAGGTTTCTCGCCTTTGATATCCAAGTAGAATTCCTGCCGCCCGTTTAGAGATCAACAGTTGTGTTTTCGTCATCGCTGTTGCTTGCCTCTTTTCACTTTATTTAGGCGCATCTGTCATTAGAATTGAAATGATTTATCATGCTGAAAGAGAAATCTGTGATAAATATCAGCGTAGATCTTTTTGTACTCCCAGTTCTTATAGAACAGGTAGTGATTTATAATGGGAACGAAGAAATGCTCTGTGTGTGTGTGTGTGTGTGTGTGTGTGTGTGTGTGTGTGTGTGTGTGTGTGTGTGTGTGTGTGTGTGTGTGTGTGTGTGTTTTCACCCACAAGCATTTTAAGTGCTCTGGTCATGTTTTGGCAAAGAAAATAAGACTTAAGTGAGCGAACGTGCTTCTCTGCACGAGAAAGATGTTACAACCTAGATTTCATGAAAGGGAGCAAAACTCTTATCTCCAAAGCCATGAAATGCATCTACCAACAGTTTTGTCTTTTCTCACTTAAAAAAAAAAAATTTCATTTCCGTTACGTCGTTTAGATGTGTCCTCCTTTGTTGATTTGTTGTTGTTGTTGTTGTTGTTGTTGCTGCTGCTGCTGCTGCTGCTAATCAAATTGTAATTCAGTTCTCTATCACACCAGCTGCACCTTCATTCATGAAATCATAATTCATTCAGTTCTTCACTTTTCAGTGGCAATTTCCAGTGTCAAAAGATGGTACTCTTTCCAATACCACCTCCACCCCAGTTCCAACTCCTGTTTTCTTCTCCTTTCCACTATCGACCCCGTTCCCACCCCAACTCCTCTAGACTCTCTCTCTCTCTCTCTCTCTCTCTCTCTCTCTCTCTCTCACCCACACACCCCCCCCCCCCCCCCCACACACACACACACACACACACACATTTTCTCCCCCAGATACGTATTTATAACCTGCACTTCCTAATCGAACTTTTTCTTTTGCAAATAATGCAAAAGAAAAGAGAGAGAGAGAGAGAGAGAGAGAGAGAGAGAGAGAGAGAGAGAGAGAGAGAGAGAGAGAGATTCACGCCCCAAAGTCCAGACTATTGGATCTACGGGCGTGAAAATTTATATCATCATGAGACCAAAAATTATCCTACTTAATCATTAATTACTGTTCACTATATTCCCTCCCTCATTTGAGATTTTCTTTCATACGTAAGATCGCTTTCCTCGTTTAGAACCCAGTCCTTCAAAAACCAGGAAACAAAGCTACAAACAAACAAAAGACTAAGAAAGGCAATCTTTAATGAGGCCGGGAACAGTGAACTGTAATTAAAGTAATGAAAGAACAATGAGGATAACTCTTGCTTCCTCGATGAAATTCATCTTGGGGGAGCAAGAGTTACCCTGCTTGGTCTTTGAGCAAAAGACGGGTCAAAGTTCCACCACGATGACACCAGGTCCCGTTCCTTTAGAAGGAAACGAGGAGCTCCTTATCAGCCCAATGGTGCCAGAGAGCCAAGAAGCTGCAGACAGATGCACAACGATGTCATCATACTCATCAATATTCCATGCAAGTGGAAGAAGACAGGGTGGTCTGCTTTGATTTCATCCTCCTGATCTCTCTCCTTTGGCCTTTCAATCTCTTCATCCGCTTCTTTGACTCCCCTTTGCCCTCGTCTCTTAGCCCACGAGAGTGAAAATGCCGACGGTTCTTTCTACCAATCAGAAGGAGGTTACTATTTTGGGTTTACGGGGGGACAAACATCATGGCGGAACATAACTCGGACAGGTTCGCCCTTTGACCTCTGTTCCTTATGAACAAACGTTCGTTGCATCCTTTTTTGGAAATGGAGCAGGGTTTGTTTTTATTTAATGGAAAATAGCTGGATTAGGCCCTACATTGTTTACAGTTGTGTTTCGCTTCTGTTTACGTTATTTATTGTTATAGAGAGAGAGAGAGTAATTTTTATAGATAGGCGCGTGTGTGTGTGCGTGTGTATATAGTAGTAGTAGTAGCAGTAGTAGTAGTAGTAGTAGTAGTAGTAGTAGTAGTAGTAGTAGTTAGGAAAAACAAAACCAGGCTGAAAACTTCCCTGTCGTCATAATGATCTGGCAAAAAACAAAAGCGGGGGGAAAAAACGTCGGGGGGGGGGGAGGAAACGGGGGGGGGGGGGGGGGGAGGGGGGGGGGGGGAAGCGTTAAATCAAAAACATGAAATCCTTCACTAGCAGCATATGGGGACCATCACAGTCCGTCTGGAAGACTGGAAGACAGCACCATTCCTATCGCCAGCCCCCAGAGCTCTTTCGCCTGCTGATTGGGACTCGTCAGTGAGGCATGACTGATTGCGTCTGGGCTCTCTCCCATGGTATGAAATGGAAATATACCACAGTTCATCATTCTATGGTATTCTCAGCACCAAGGGCTCAAAACCAGAACCCAGCGGCACCCCAAAGCAGCCAGTGCAGGGTCGAAAAATCTACGTCGCACTGTGTGATTCGTTCAGTTCTATCAATCGCTTTGCCTATGGGAAAGACTGGCGTTCCCCTGTTATAGGCTGGCGTTCAGCTGTTATAGGCTGGCGTTCACCTGTTACAGGCTGGCGTTCAGCTGTTATAGGCTGGCGTTCACCTGTTAAAGACTGGCGTTCACCTGTTATAGGCTGGCGTTCACCTGTTAAAGACTGGCGTTCAGCTGTTATAGGCTGGCGCGTTCACCTGTTAAAGACTGGCGTTCACCTGTTAAAGACTGGCGTTCAGCTGTTAAAGACTGGCGTTCACCTGTTATAGGCTGGCGTTCACCTGTTAAAGACTGGCGTTCACCTGTTAAAGACTGGCGTTCAGCTGTTAAAGACTGGCGTTCAGCTGTTAAAGACTGGCGTGTGCGTGTGTGTGTGTGTGTGTGTGTGTGTGTGTGTGTGTGTGTGTGTGTGTGTGTGTGTGTGTGTGTGTGTGTGTGTGGGTGTGTGTGTGCGTGTGTGTGTGTGTGTGTGTGTGTGTGTGTGTGTGTGTGTGTGTGTGTGCGTGCGTGCGTGCGTGTGTGTGTGTGTGTGTGTGTGTGTGTGTGTGTGTGTGTGTGTGTGTGTGCGTGTGCGTGCGTGCGTGCGTGCGTGCGTGCGTGCGCGCGTATGTGCATGCGTGCGTGCGTGCGTGCGCGCGCGTGTGTGTGTGTGTGTGTGTCGTGTCATGTCGCGTCGTGGGGGAAACAAGTGCAGGCTAACAATCCTCCGTCATTACATCAGTGGTGTTGGCAAAAATTATGAAAAGAAAGGGGGAGAGGACAGGAGGAGAAAGAAAGAAAGCGAAACTGAAAAATCAGGGAAATATATCGTAGCAATAAAATCCATCACGAGCAGCACATTGTAACTATTATAATCCGTCTTGAAGACAGAACCTTTCGTATTGCCTGCTCTCTGAGGCCTTTCGTTCGCTGGAACGGACTCATCAGGGAGGCACGGCTGATTGTGTCCGTGCTGCCTTGGCATCAAATGGAGATATACCAAAGTCTACAATTCAGCGGTATTCTTGTCACCAAGGATTAAAAAAAAAAAAAAACAGAATCTAACAGCACCCAAATTCAGGTAGTGAGGATAGATAAGTAAAACGAAAAAGAAAGTACGGTAAGGAATAAAAATGTGTATGTTGTGTGTGTGTGTGTGTGTGTGTGTGTGTGTGTGTGTGTGTGTGTGTGTGTGTGTGTGTGTGTGTGTGTGTGTGTGTGTGTGAGAGAGAGAGAGAGAGAGAGAGAGAGAGAGAGAGAGAGAGAGAGAGAGAGAGAGAGAGAGATCAAAACATTCAATTAAGAATCACT
>JADBJO010003924.1:82500-100000 GCA_016801955.1 Conus betulinus | reverse complement strand
TAACTCCAAAGGAATTTTGCTTACGACACCCAATTGCCTAGCAGACATGGCAGCACAGAGCACACAGAACAAACAAGGAAACATCTCAGAAAAGGATGTTCCAAGCTTACCTATATACGCCGTACCGAACACATCTACACAGCAACAACAACTGCACAAATGAACAAATATAGAAAAAAGAAACACCCGAAGGTGCTGGGGAGGACCCAGAGAAGCACTGTCTCCACCTGCCTTTTGAGCAGTCCTGTACCACCCTTGGAGGCCTGCGCTGTGTTGACGATGGGTACAGGCACGCGCACGACACGCCATTAAGATATCAAGGGACATAACTGCTCATGAACAGAGGTAATTTCACACGACAGGATGCAACTCATAACAGCCTTAAAATAGTATCCCCATGGGTTTATCAGCCCGTATTTCATGACATCAGAGCCCACCGGCAAAAAAACACTACCCTCCAGCTGCCGAGCACACCCCACAGACCCAACCCCCCTCCCCCCCCTCTCTCTCTCTCTCTCTCTCTCTCTCTCTCTCTCTCTCTCTCTCTCTCTCTCTCTCTCTCTCTCATGCGTGCGGGCAAGCATGTATGTACATATAAATCATGTGTGGCTGAGTGCATGCTTTATATGCACTACCAAAAAAAAGGAGAAAGAATGTAATTCCCATTTTGGTGATACACGCATGTTTCATTGTTTGAAAGTACACACACACACACACACACACACACACACACACACACACACACACACACACACACACACACAATAGCGCGCGCGCATGTGGGCACATGTATACCCGTTAAACACGCAAGCTGAACAGTCCTATCACGAGCAATAAGAACAGGATATATAAGACATCCACCCACACACCTAACATGATCACATGTAAGCGGGTACGAAGGCGTAGTTTGATACACACACGCACACACACACACACACACACACACACACACACACACACACACACACACACACACACACAATGATCTAGGGGAAATAACTCGAATTCCAGTATGTTTTTTTTTGTGTGTGTGTGAGGCCGGGTTGTCTCCCATAGAAAAGCAACCTCGGAATGATTATCATTACTATTATTACAATTGATTGATTGATTGATTGATTGAAATCAGTTCTCTTGTTTAACCTTGTGCAATATCTACCATACTGGAAACAGTGGATTTTAGTATTTAGGGTACAAAAAGGGGACAAAATTGTGTGTGTGTAGGTGTGGGGGGGGGGGGGGGGGGGGGGGGGGGGGGGGTTGAGAACGTTGAGAACGTGCACGCACGTGTGTGTGTGTGTGTGTGTGTGTGTGTGTGTGTGTGTGTGTTCTAGGTGACGTTTGGAAACGTCACCCACGAGCACACTCGTCAGCTCTCCATACGTAATTCATGGTTTAAGGGCAGTAACCTCAACTTCAAGACATGAATTTCATGACTGGTTATTTCCCTTTAGAAAGATAAGCGTCTGCACCTGGGCAAAGATCCCTTTGGATTCTTTTTTTTTTTTTTTTTTTTTTAAAATTAGTTTCTATTGGATTGAAATTAACAATCATTTGTCATTTTGGAAACAGTGGGTTTTATCCTTCTTTAGGACAAACTGTTCAATTCTATGTGAGCTCGTGTGCGTGCGTGTCTGCGACATTGTAGACATGTGCTAGTGTGCCTCCTCTCCCTCAACAGGCAGAAAAAGTGCTATTCTCCAGTTTGCGCGCGTAAGTTCATGTGTGAATATATGGTGTGCGTGCGCGCGTGTGTGAGTATTTGTATGTGTGCGTGTGTGCGTACGCATGTGTGCATGGGTGAGTGCGTGCGTGCCTCTGTGTGTGTGTGTGTGTGTGTGTGTGTGTGTGTGTGTGTGTGTGTGTGTGTACACTACACTCCGGCATGTTATGTGTAAGTGTGGTGAGCACTGATCATGACCGTCAAATGTACTGCGCATACAACATTTGGGGTTTGTTTTTCTTCTAAGGTTCGTCATTGTGTCACTTTTGTCAAATCACGAGTCAGTCTTCCTTCCTCGCAAGGTAATGGTTACACACAGATAATGTAGTGTATCAGTAATGCTCTTGGGGGAAGAAAGATATGTGAATAGAAAACTAATGAATAAGATAATAGAAAAAAATATGGAAACAAATGAATAAGAAAACATATGCGCTCGTGACAATCGCATATTGCCTGCCGTCTGTGAACTTCTATTGATGACGCTACGACAGAACAAAGTCGGGAGTGGCTGTGTAGACGGCTAAATGGACAGTGAGCGAGGAATGCCACTGGGTAGATACTGGAGACAACAACTTAAACACAAAGATAGAAAATAAACAAGTTAATAAAAAGATAAAAGAAAATAATTGAATAGATTTTCGTATTAAGTTTCCTTGACATTAACTATTTAAGTATATGCCACGTCTCTCTCTCTCTCTCTCTCCCTGTGTGTGTGTGGTGTGTGTGTGTGTGTGTGTGTGTGTGTGTGTGTGTGTGTGTGTGTGTGTGTGTGTGTGTCCTCGTATTCATCATAGTTATGCCTACATCACAAACACACACACATGAAAACATGCTTTTGCTTTCGGGAGCTCTTTATTTCTGCACTACGCGTTTCGTAAATGAGCAAGCAAACAAAAACAAACAAACAAAACAAAAAGATTATTGTATGTCATGCGAATTTTGTTGAATATTGAATATCGAAAGATAAACGAAGACATACAAAGTAATATGTAACAAAAACAAGTAATGGATAACATTTATTGGCGCTGTTGGACTGACCAAGCTGGGTTTCCATCTGAAAAACAAACAACAAACAAACATGTGCATAGAAGCAAACGAACGTGGAAGATACACAGTTCCGAGCGTTGAGCAATCTGGCCTGGAAACACAGGCAAATATAAAAAAATAAGTCCCGTGACTGAAATGAATATAGTTAAATAATAGCAAAAGGAAAGAAAAAACATACGACGCAAACCAACTCATTTAAAGGGCAAGTACTCATATATAACAGTAGTGGAATCAAATTGTCTCCCATTAATCATCAACGTTGGATCGTACGCTTGAAGAATTTCAGGTTGTACTACTACTACTACGGGGATTTTACCAGCGATTTCTTATTTTCGTATTTCTTTGTATAGCTACTTTTTTTTTCTTATTTTCCCTTTTTTAAAAGATGGCTTAAGCCAGGTAGCTTTCAAATTCTGTGGTCTTACCCTGTTCTTTCATTAGCTCACCAAAGGTTCAGTAGTGATTTGCGTCACAAAGTCTCCGGTACCGGCAAGTTCATGGGGACTGTCGTTCCACAGATGTGCTGGCACCGTCTGGATGGGAACGCTTCAATCATTGTGGCACCGCAAGTAAGCAAATGATCTGAATGTCGTCAGTAGGAGAAATGAATGGTGTGTCAGTGGGAGAAAGGGGGGGGGGGGGGGGGGGGGGGGAGGAGGGAGGTGGAGGATAGGGGAAAGAGGCCAGGGTATGTAGTCATGCCAGTGTTGATCGGAGCAGGAAGCACTAGACACCACAGAAATAGTTGGCAGTACTGCAGCGTCTCCTCTCCAGTGGGTTGCCTCATGGCAACATGTTAGGAATGTCAGTACTGAGGCTGTCACGGGTGTAGCTGACCGCTGTGTGCAGCCAACCGGAATGAGCATCGGCTTGGTACTGATACAGAAGAAGAAGATGAAAGAAAGAAGAAGAAGAAGAAGAAGAATGATGATGATGATGATGATGATGGTGATGATGGTGATGATGATGGAAAAGAAGAAGAAGAGAAGGAGGACGAGGAGGAGGAGGAGGAAGAAAAGGAGGAGGAAGAGAAGAAGAAGAAGAAGAAGAAGAAGAAGAGGAAGAAGAAAGAAGAGAAGAAAGAAAGAAGAAGAAGAAGAAAGAAGAAGAAGAAGAAGAAGAAGAAAGATGTCTAACAGTGGGGTGGGGGACTGTCGGCACTATGGAACACTGGGTGACCAGAGCCGCTTTGAAACCGCAAGCGACAGTGAAGGGGCGTCTAGCTACACACTGCTGTAAGTATCGGGGTTAAATAGGCCAGTAAAACATCTCTCTGCGGAGCATTCGTGTGCCCGGTTGATGACAATGAGCAGTTGCTAGGGGATACTCTTCTCTGCCGATTTCCCAAAGAAGAGAAAAGGTGAGCGACCATAGAATTTCTTGTTGAGGAAAAAGATCGATTAGAATATATACATTGAGAGACAACATATCAAAGACTGGTGTACATTTTCAACACGAGTCAGCGGTGTGTGTGTGTGCGTGTGCGTGTGTGTGTGTGTGTGTGTGTGTGTGTGTGTGTGTGTGTGTGCGCGACAGAGAGACACAGACAGACAGACAGACAGAGACGGAGACAGAGAGAGTAAACAACACCATTACACACCTAAATGCGTAATAGAAAAGAAACGGTGGAGAAGCCTAACAGAATGTTGAGCGATGGTCTCAACATGTTAGCCCCGTTATTCAAGGACAGACGCACGGCTAGTTCATCACGCAAATTGGTCAGGGAAGGGGCCGGATGTTGGACTCACACCGTACAGAGCAGAACACTGGCAGTTAAACCCTACACCCCCAACCCCCATCTCTCTCTCTCTCTCTCTCTCTCTAACACCTCTGACGGGGCACGGAAACGAGGCTGGAATAACGCATGGTTTTTCAGTCGACAAGCCGACATGCGGGGCTACCCTAATCAGGGCAAATTCAGACAAAGGCCTTTCTCCCTTCAAACTCGCGGCTGGTTGATGACTACAGAATGAATTCATCAGCCTCATTATCGTTTTTATTAAGAATTCAAGACACGTCTGTGTGGTTTCTGTCATTCTTTACTTGCATTTGTATCTTAAACTCCTCCCCCCACCCCACCCCACACACACACACTCACTGAGAGAGAGAGAGAGAGGCGCACACCCCTTGCCAGCTCTAAAAACGGAAATAAACCATTGAGAGTGCTACAGTTAAGAGTGCTGCGGTAAGCACACCAAAAAGTCCCTATTGACAAACAGACATAGCAGAACGGACAGCTAGTAATCCAATCTGTGCAGCCTTTTTCACCTGGTCGTCAGATAACAACAAGAAAAGATGCAAACAGTTCATAAACTGTAGCAAGAGGAAAAAAGTGTAAAAAACTCTCTTCTTAAAAGCAAAACAAAAAAAAATTGGTCCATGGGGCCAATGAAGTAGAATAACAATAAATTTAAAAAAAAAAAGACAACAGGAAAAGAAAAGGCAACGTCGAAGAGAATGACAGAAATGTGGAAATTCTTTCGCACCGAATTTCTTAACGGCAGGGAATCAATGTCCACTGAAAGAGCCCCTCACTGCCCCTCCCTTACCCCCACACCCGCATCGCACCTCCTCCTCTCCACCGCCCGTATCCCTCACACGAACCGTGAAAAGAAAAACAAGTGAAACTATAGCAGACTGGTCGCAGAAAACAGTACATCACCGGTGTCCTCTCTATCTGCTCGCCCAAGAAAAAGCAGCCAGCAGCCCTCGAAAAATGAGCTGGTGCAGCACTGAAGATGATGATGACGTATGGACATCGGTTTCAAGGTGTGGTGACTGCAGGCGTAAATTGAAACAAACTTTTAACAACGGCGGAAATTGACACAAACTTTTAACAACGGCGGAAACTGAAACAAACTTTTAACAACGGCGGTAAATTGAAACAAACTTTTAACAACGGAGGAAATTGAAACAAAACTTTTAACAACTGCGGAAATTGAAACAGACTTCTAACAACGGCGGAAATTGAAACAGACTTCTAACAACGGCGGAAATTTGAAACAAACTCTTAACAACGGCGTAAATTGAAACAAATTCAAAGGAAAAATTACTGTGTTGCCGAACTAAAGGCACGAACAAATTATTCGGCTGTTGATAACCAGGACGACAAGCATGAGACTGGAGAGGGGAGGGCAGGGTGGAGAAGAGGGAGGCAGGAAGGGGAGGGGTGGATACTATGAGCAGAATGTGGAGATCACACAATCATGAAGAGTACCTAACGATGTAGACGAATTAGAATGACAGTGGGGACATGTTAATGCGTACAAAAAGTGGGTCGAGCCACCCCAAACCCAAATAAAATCAATACATAAATGATCTAACTCATTAACAATATCGACTGCATCTCTAGAAAACACACAACACAAAATGCGCTTCTAAACAAGAAAGAATCTCATACGCATAGCCCTTGAAAACGCTTAATGTGTAAGAGAGAGAGAGAGAGAGAGGGGGGGGGGGGGGGGGGGCTGGATAAATGGGATGATAACGGCGAGATTTTGGTCAGAGGGAGATAAACACGTCCCTTCACCCACCTCCTGCCCAACCCTCGCTTCCCTCTTACCTCCCCCTTCCTCTCTCTCTCCACACACACACACACACACACACACACACACACACGTACGCCAGCACACGCGCTCGCGCGTGCACACGTACTCACAGCTTCTTTTATCCTTTTCTTCCTCCCCCCCCCCCCCCCCCCCCCCCCTCCCCACCCGCCCGCCGAAAAAAAATTTAAGAGCACCATGAAGAGCGCGTAAAACTGCAATAGAAATACATCTGTACATATCGCAAACAAAGAGCAGATTATACACTGCTCCCTCCCCCCACCCCCACCCCTCCATTCTTCTTCCCACCTCTTTGCCATTGAGAATGGAAGAGGGAAAGACGGTGGGGGAAGGCGTGAGGGACAGCAAGGCAACTTATACTACTACCGGTGCTTCTTCTGTACTACCACTACCACTGTCACTGCCTCTACTACTGTACTATTGTTTTTTTTTTATTGTTTTTTTGTTGTTGTTGTTGTTGTTGTTGTTTGCTGCTGCTGTACTGCAACTAGGAGTATTACTACTACTACGACTACTGTCGCCGCTGCTGCTACAATTCCCACCCAGAAATCGTCAGAAAGAGTGGCTCGAGACCGCGTGTGCTGCGCCATTCACGTTCATCCCACATAAATCTGACCGGAGTCGCTGTGCCCTATGAAAAAACACACCGTGGGGGCAGCGCATTTCTTTAAGGCCGAAGACTGTGCCAGTCTAGGCAAATAACCCGAGGGAATCTGACTCCTCAGCCAAGGCTCTCGCTTGAGACTGTGGGGCGAGGAGTTTGTAGACCACCTGCCAATGGTGTCAGTGAAACAACTCTCTCTGTTTCTGGCGGCACGAGAGACCCCAGCCTTAAAGGCAACGGCAGGTGCAGCTCAGAAGAGCTCCATCTGGAACTTGTCGAGGAGGAATTCGAGTGAATTTCAAAAGCACGACATTTCGCAGCTTTCAACAAAGTTCCAACAGCGAAATGGCTTGAGACGCTCAACTACCTCGCAGATGAAGCTTCGAATCCAGGTCGCAACCCGTAAAAAACATACACACAAGCAAAACTGGATCGAAGGCAGCTGTCCCTGCAAACCCTCTGCTGTGCGGCTCTGCTTGTTTTCTCCTTACATGCAGCTGGCGTAGTTGTTTCAGCAATGGTAGAAAACAGCTATTCAACTCATATCACACAACAGTCGCGCCCAAAACCCCCGTAAAGCTCTATGCTTTATTTATCTCAAAATATAAACAACTGTGCTCTGTCCAGTTTCTCTCTCTTTTTTTTTTTCATTGAACGAAACATATGATATTTTGATTAAACGTTGTCATAAGAAATTTTTGGTCTGTTCTGCGTTTCGGTGGGAATATTTAATCGCCGTCATGCGTTGATTTCTTTGATACTTCATGCTCGTGTTAGTCTACAGTTTGATTCTTAACACGGTTTGCTCTCTCTCTCTCTCTCTCTCTCTCTCTCTCTCTCTCTCTCTCTCTCTCTCTCTCTCTCTCTCTCTCTCTCGTTTTGTTTGTTTTCGTTTTATCGTCTCCAAATTCCCGTTTAGGTCATTTTTGGAATATACAACTTGCATTTTGCGACTGTTTACGCTACTGCTGCAACGACAACGACTATCCCTACTACTACTACTACTACTACTACTTCTTCTACTACTACCACCACTATGCTGCTGCTGCTGCTGCTGCCACTACTACTAGTACCACTACTGCTGCTGCTGCTGCTGCTGCTGCTGCCACTACTACTACTACTACTACTACTACTACTGCTACTACTAACTACTGCAACAAGTACTTCTCATACTAGTTTTTAGGCCATGCACAAAAACGGGAAGACAACTATTTCAACAAAATACTGGTAGTAATAAGCATGAGAATAAATGATCACGTGCCAGCGGCTTATCCTTGTGCCGACCGAAAACGTGGCACAAAGACCTGTATTGATGAACGCATCAAACAATCGATGATCAATTCAAATAAACAAAGAAATAAACTGCACCAATGGAATCAGCATGTGCTAGAGACGCAAAAAGTTCACATTGCATACAATGTATCATCCTCATTATCATCATCATTATTTGTTTACATGATCTTTATTGATCTATCTAACATCATCATCATCATTTTCATCATCATCATCATCATCATCATCCTCATTATCATCATCATTATTTGTTTACATGATCTTTATTGATCTATCATCATCATCATCATCATCATCATCATCATCATCACCATCATCTTTGGTGGTAGTAGTAGTAGTAGTAGTAGTAGTAGTAGTAGTAGTAGTAGTAGCAGTAGCAGAAGGAGGAAGAAGAGGAGGAGGAGGAGGAGGAGGAGAGTATAATTTTTTACTTTTATTATCATAATTATTGTTGTTGTTGTCGTCGTCGTTGTCATTCTCATGATTATCAGTATTTAGTCTGGTAAATTGCCAGTCTTGTGTAATCAGCTTGTGCTGATGACTGTCGATTTGTGCCCAATAACGACAATAGTAACACTACTTCCACTGTCACTGCTACTTTTTACAACTGATGATGATGATGATGATGACACAACGACAATAATAACGATAATGATAATAATGATAATAATAGTTACTATTATTACAGCAACAAGAAGAGGAAGAAAAGAAGAAACGATGGTGATAATCATGATCACCTTCGTCATCATAATCATCACTTCTATGCATCGTCATCATCATAATCATACTGATAATCATTGTAACCATTAACATCATAACAATAACATCATTATAAGTACAGAGCAAAACAACATTAACAAACCAACCCTGTAGCGATTGCAACGCTATTGTCTGTCTCCACATATGAGAACATAAGAAAAAAAAAGCTGTCCAGATAAACGACAAAACAAACTGCTGAAATGCCAACTGAAAAAAAAAGACCAACACAAAAGATCTACATGAACCAGAGCTCTTCAGCAATAACTGCGGAAGTCAATACAACTGTATGTCAATTTTAATGTCACTTTTAAAAGTTCAGTGAAGACTTAGAAAAAACCCACAAAGTAAATTCAACTGCATGTCAATTTTAAAGTCACTTTTAAAAGTTCACTTAGAAAAAAACCCACAAAGTAAATACAACTGCATGTACATTTTAAAGTCACTTTTTAAAGTTCAGTGAAGACTTAGGGAAAAAAAAAAGTAAATACAACTGCATGTACATTTTAAAGTCACTTTTAAAAGTTCAGTGAAGACTTATAAAATAAGTCACACAAAGTAAATACAAATGCAAGTCATATTTTTAAGCCACGTTTAAAGTTCAGAGAAGTGTGTAAAAAAAAAAACCCACCAATCAATAACGGAATTTACAACCACAAACAATTACACGACTTACCACCACACAAAAAAAAAATCAGACAAGCTGATACCATTCAGCAATTCTTAAGGTAAACCATAAAACAATGATATAAAACAATACCGTCAAACAATGAGCTTAAACCACAAAGAAGCGTTGAAGTTAAATTCGTAAAACAGCAACTGAACAAGAAAACGAAACACAGCGTGACAGAAGAGCGTATCAAAACACATTCTTCTTCCTGATTTTCTGGGAGAGAAAAGCAAATGCGCCATCAAAATGACGAATGAAGTCTCAGAATAAAAAACCCTTCGGATTCAGACTGCCTCTCTTGAGCGACCCCATTTCTTCTAGAGACTGGCATTTTCCTACATTAGCTACATCTGCAATGACTCCGCCAGCCCCCGCCCCAAACCTTCCCACCCTTCATGATGCAGTGGTTAGCATCGAGGGTTGTCGTCATCAAGTTCAGCGGGATCGAGTCCCATCGAACACGATTGTTTGCAGACAATTGGGAGAGGTGTGTGTGTGTGTGTGTGTGTGTGTGTGGGGGGGGGGGGGGGGGGGGGGGGGGTCGGCTCTGACCAGCTCCTATCCAGACCTACGTATACTGTAGGGTCCAGTGACAAGGCTGGAGCCACACAGTCGAGTTCCATCTACTTAACCTACGCGCCTCTGATCGTTTTTTAAATTTCCTGACCAACACTGCAGGTGGCTGTATCTCTGGGGCCTGGCTGACGACGGGGCCATATCATTAACGGAAGCGCAGAATCTGTCGTGCAAATTCAAGCCAGGGCGGAACTTTGTAGCACCATCTTAATCATCCCAAATCCACACTCGCTATCACAAAAAAAAAAAAAAAAAAAAAAGTATCAACTTCTCTGCCCCTTTATGCCCTGCTCTCATGCTGACCTGCATTTTGATCTCCCCTGCTGTGTCCATGCCTTTGGCGAGCTGGCTGTCAGGCTGTCGTGTTCGTCATAGCTGCAGTTGTAGGAAGGGCGTGATGGCGCCCTTCTCATGACACGCTCACTCAGACTGACCTCTTGATTAAGCAATGATTTCCGTCAGTTGGGGGCTTAGTGGGTAGCTATCCTGCACACACAGGTTCACACCAGGCCCCACTGAATTCCAGCACAGAGGCTCAGCATTGCAGTATCTCCTTGGGGGGGGGGGGGGTACCTTACGGCAAACCTGGCAATGATTGCTAGCCACAGACAGCCGGCGCTGGGGCTGGAGCTTCGGTGTGGCTGTCTATAAGGAAGACAGAAGGAGCCGCTGGTAATAATACTGCCGCACGGCGAAAAAGGTAAGCCAAAAAGAGTTCCCTCCCTTTCCACTTCCTATCTATGGAAGGTCTTCACCAAGAGACTCCACAGTGCTAGCATAAAAAACGATCAAAAAAACAGCAAGAAATAAAGATACATACAAGCAACGCCTTTAAAATGCAATTTGAATAAGAAAAAAGGTTCAGCATGCACAGGGAAAAGCATTAAAAAAAGTGTTTGTACTCCCAAAAAGGATTACAATTTTTCAAAATGCAAATGCATCCAACACACACACACACACACACACACACACACTGCTCAACACCATAACACTTTAAAACAAATGTGGGCATGTGTCCTCATCGTTCAATGACAAAATATCTACCGACTTAGATTTCGGATGTGGACAAGGTTAAAAGATTATTGCCTAATTTTCTTTTAGTGTTTGACATTTCATTTGATCTTTCTGAGGACTCACTATCCATCAACATACTCAGGCTTTCCATGGTTCGTTTTCTTAGGAGTTACTGTCCAATACTCTTCTACTGTTTAACGTTATTCGATGTTTCTATAGGTTAATTTGACTTTTTTTTTCGATGTTTCTGGAGATCAACTGAACCAAATCTTCTCATGTTTCACAGTGTTCGATGTTTTTGAAGACACATTTTCTCTCTAAAAAAAAAAAAAATATATATATATATATATATATATATATATTCTCGTCTCATAATCGATTTTTTTTTTCAACAGTCGAGTTTACTTCAACGATCTAAACGCGCACACACACACACACACACACACACACACACTACGAGCTGGAATGAGAATCCCCACTAGCATACACAGAGTACATATTCAAACGCTCTATTCCCATTTCCCTTCAACAAACTTCCTTGTGACAGAACGTCATTCTCAGTCCAATTCGATCAACGATGGGATCCAAGCACAAGAACATCGGCCAGAATTTGGCTCTCTACACCTGTACAAGCTGAGACAACGCTCACATAGAGAAACAAAAATATTGCTAATATCTCGTCATTAAGTAACCAAAAAGGACGGACGGACAGACAGAAGAAATGAGGAGAGAAAGACTGAAAAAGGGAAGAAGGAAAGATAACAAGAACGAGTAAATGGAAGAAAACGGAAAAAAAAAAATGTGAGAAAGAGGGAGAGTGAGAAGGATAAAACGGGAGAGACACAGAAAGAAAAAAAAGAAAGAAAGAAAGGGGAAGAAAGAAAGATAGACAGACCCATACAAAAGCAGGAAGGAAGAACGATTATGAAAAAATGAACGAATTAATTAATGAATCAAACAGAAAGGAGAACTGTAGAAAAGAAAGAAGGTAGAACAAAGCTTGAAGAAAACAGAAAATGTTAACAACAAAAAATAAACAAAAGAAATATAAACTTGGAGAAGTTCTGTTGATAAAGTCATGTAGACAATTCATCAAGCATTGTGTTAGATATTTACAAATGTGCATTTGTGGAAAAACAAAGCAGTAAGGTACACAACACGTAATTTGAGAAAAAAAAACATCAAGTAAGTATTTGCTGCAGTCCACACACACACACACACACACACACACACACACACTGAAATAAGCATGTCAATTTGGGGCGGTGTGAACGGGGAGCAGCAAATCTGTCTAAACTCCAGCCAAAGGTAAGCCTGATTTAGTCGACACAGATTTTCTTTTCCTTTTCTTTCTCTCTTTCCTTTGTTTCTTTTTCTCTGTGTGGTTTGTTTTGTGTTAAATAAGAATACACCTCACAACAAAGATTAGCTGATCAAAGGAGTATCGGTCTCCATTTCTCCCCAAGCAATCACCTAACCCTTAACTTCCCTCTCCCCCCCTGCCCTCCGTCACCCCCCCCCCCCCCCCCCCCCCCCCCCCTCACATTTCCTCCTACATCTGGGACCAAACACATGCTGCCTTGCTTATTAAGGAACCAAAGTTTCGCAGTCTGATTATCTCAAGCGATTTAAATATAATTTTTGTTATCAACCTAACGAGTCCAGATCAGAATCATGACCAACTTATCTATCTACAGATACTCGTTATCTTTGTTCTGCCGCCCGCCACTCTGTCCCCTGGTCTCAACAAGACTCAGCGAGTTTCACACCTATGCCGACCGCACAACGCATGTTCAGGGTTGTCACCACGCTTCCAGTTCAGCCTTCAGTCCAAGTTTGCGTTGTACTGTAGGTCAGCCGATCACACTGGACTATGTCGAACTAAAGGCCCCGTCACGGACTAAAACAGAAACCATACATAGTATATGTACATGGCTATCTACAACAATATCTAACAGGTGAGCTACAGGCGGATGAATCTTGGTCGTGCTGACCATTCCATTTACGTTTTCACCGCCGGGTTATGACAAAAAGCAAAACAATTAATCACATAACATAATCCTTCCTCGAAAATTAACGAATGCAATGAATGATTAATAAGAACGACAAATTGGGCTGGTACTCCAATCGGTTTCTTACAACTTGGGCGTGGCAGATCAGCGCACAGTGACACGCTCGTTTGAAAAAAAAAAAAAGAAGAAAAAAAAAAAGGCAAAACAACTGCCGCTTCTTCTTCTGTCATTTTTGCCTTTCCCATGTAGAAGGCAACTCAAAACAAAACTAGTAAAGTAGTTGGTAGGTAACTTTTCAAATTTACATTGCTGTATGCTTTTCTTTATTGTTTAAATGGTGTCCAAGCCCGAAAAAAAAGGAGGAGAGAGAGAGAGAGAGAGAGAGAGAGAGAGAGAGAGAGAGAGAGAGAGAAGAGAAAGAAAAACTTCACTAGGATAAGATTATGTTGCTTATAGCCCAGCCGACTGCAAAGGGCCACATCAGGACTGAAACCTTCACTAGCTGCTTTGAAATGATCATGGATGTTGTTTTTGAATCCTCGGGGGCACGAATACCACATGTACCGAGTTCGACGTGGAATTGTTTCCATTTGTCACCAAAAGTGGATCAGCAAATTCAGCCGGGTCCAATTGACGAATCCGCCATTTGGGGACGAGAGCCGACTCCGGGTAGACGATTTCACTGGTTCTCTTTCCCAGGCAGACTTCGCTGATTCTGCTGTTGAGAAGAGTGTCACCTTCACATTAACCACCCCCCCCCCTCCGTTTTTTTTTCTCTCTCTTTTTTGTTCGCATTTCATTTCCCCTTCTTCCTACCTCCCCATTTCTTTTCTCTCTCAAAAATGGATCTTTGGCAATTTTTTTCCGCCACCACTTGTCTGTTGAATATGTTATTGGTTGGTCAGTTAGTGCCAGACTGCACCTCTTAGGGAATACAAGTGAAGGCTGTTCTACACAATTCTTAGCTTCTGTCAGCACTGGTGTGGCTAGCAGTGCTTGATTAACTCTACGGCTGACCACTCTAACTGTGAGCATCTTCCTACCTCCCTTGTGTCTTTGACGGAATCCTCAAGCGTAAAGTAAAATACTTTCTGCTATAGTGGTTATTCTTTACTCACTGATTGTGTGTGTGTGTGTGTGTGTGTGTGTGTGTGTGTGTGTGTGTGTGTGTGTGTGTAAAACTTATTTTGTTACTTTAGTTTTCTGCTCATTTCACTTTTCTATCCTTCCCTAGCGGCTTTGGATGGCCGTTGGATTTCGTTTTGTCCCCTTGTTCCTCAGAGAAGATGAGTGGTGAATCTCCATTTGATATCAAGAATGGAATAGCACAGCTGACTGTCTCTCCAGGTTAAGTCCCTATCAAAAGACAACAGACGACTTCGAACAGGCGATCCAACAGATTCTAGATGAACTCGGGACAGGCAATAAAATGTTTTCTTTTTAAAGGTCGATACTACATAGATAATCCATTCCGTGCGGTTTTTCACAACAATTCAGGACGCGCGATTTCGTTGGTTCTGTATTCAACATAAACTTTCTACGATACTGAGACGGCTTAAATAGTTCAAAACCATCTATGCCTATTCTGTTTCCTTTTTTATAATTCGTTCTTAGTTACCACATCCCTGGCATTTCAAATATTCAAGATAACTGTATCCAACGAAAAAACCCTTGACTAATTGTTTATCACACCCATGCATGTTAAGCAAACATAGTACACTTCACCTCCATCCATGCATGTTAGCAAACACATTGCATTTGATTAAATTTGCGTATTTCCCTCGCATTGCGAGCATACAAATGATACTGAAAGAATGAAAGAAAGAAAAAAAACTGTCCTATCAACCAATGTTGTAAACTGTGATTAACTTATCATAACAAACCCACGATTCATACTCCTATATAACATGCCTGCACACACAATTAGGTTGTTTTCTCCACATCTGCATGCAAACACACAGTCATCGTACCATACTTGAGCGGCTATTTGTCTTTCACCGGAGCGTTCAGAGCTTCGTACACGCCGGTGTTCCTGTTCTCGTAGATCGGCGCCTCGTGTGATGCATGCCGGCGTAAATGTGCGCGTCAGCGTTGACGTACAGCTCGTCCGACTCTGCCATAGCGCCCGCCGCGGTCCCCGCGTCATCTCCAGACAGAGCCGGAAGTGGCGACGCGACTCTTCCGGCGCCGCTCGGCGTCCGGGACACCTCAAGTGGGCTTTTTGGTGACATCCTCCTTCTTGGCGACCGCGGCAGTCCCTCCCATCTCGTGGTACGGGGTGTACTTGTTGCCGCTGGTTTTCCGTTTGGCGGAGGGGTCCGTGGGCGGGGAGAGGTGGGTTGTCCCCAGGGAGGGACAGGTCCACTTTGACGTCCTGGGGGCGGTCGGGGCCCGGCGGTTTGTCCGGGGTTTGAACCTCCACCAGGGGGGTAGCCAGCTCCTCTTCCGTCGGGGCGCCGTTTCTGGCAGCGTCTTTGCCCCGACTCGGGATCCTTCCACGGCTGTGGGAAGAATGAAACAGAGGCCGTGCTTGAGGACGATCTTCACGAAGGGGGTACCGACAGGGGAGATAATGGGCCACAGTTCTAGAAATACAACATTCTCAGACACACGCTTGCTAACGTAAACGTACGCGTGCAAGCGCTCGTATATACATCAACGTGTACGCGCACCACCACATGCATACACGCGCACGCCGCACGCGCGTGCTCACACACACACACAATCATTTTAAAAAAGAAAAATACGAAAAAAAAATAGCTGCATGGATTCTGTCATAACCAATAATAGAATATTTGATCAGGAAACGATTTACATCAACATCCAAGGTGTGTGTGTGTGTGGTATACATACTAAGACACATCTTTTTAAAAGTCTTACATGTATTTGAGACATCGTGGCACGCAGACGACACAGAACGCCCCGATCACAATCCCAAACAGCAGAGCTGAAAACGACAGAAACGTCCGTTAACAAACGTTACAGTTTGTGGCCACGATACAAACGACGCTAAAAGGAAGAGAAGAAAACAAATGAAATAAACAGTTCAGTCTCAAGAGTGCCAACTTTGATCTACAAACGATCAGACACTGTTGTATGTTTCGTTTGATTTGAATCGGGTCTGTCCGATAATGCTTAAAGTCAGTTACCGTGGGAAATGCATGTGGATTGCTGAAGTGCTGGGATACGTATGCTGTTCATGTGTTCGTGACATTTTCATCTTTTAGTTCACTTACTCTACCTCACACACCCCCTCCTCTCTCTCTCTCTCTCTCTCTCTCTCTCTCTCTCTCTCCTCTCCCTCTCTCTCTCTCTCTCTCTCGCACGTCCGCGCGGGTACATTAAAGCAAAAGACTTGGTGCTGCGAATTGCAGATCGATCGTAATGAAGCCTGTACATTCACTCTTTAATTTAGAAAAGGCAGACAAGCATTACATTAACAAAACAAAAAAATAAAAACAAAACTCCGAACAAACAAAAAAATGCCACTTCATGTGAAAAAATATTCACTGTATTTTAACATAAATTAACATAAATAAGTCTCTCTTCGTTCTTTATTTGTACTGTCCTAAATGTTAAATGTGATCCTTTTTTTTTTTTCACTTGAAGAAGACCCAAGCGGTCGAAATGCATCGTGTCTTGTCCTGTACTTTGTTCGTCAATGTCCTCGGCGGCAACTAACCCCCACTCTTTCTAAATAAATTTGGATCTATTCTTTTTCATTTTCTAAGTTGTGGTGGCCAATTCATAGGATCAGAACTGAAAAACTTGGTGTTGTGCGCTCCAGTACAACTGTATCCACGTTCCTGCGCTTGGATCTACACACACACACACACACACACACACACACACACACACACACACACACAGAAGGGACATTTTCTTTTTTCATGAGTATGGTTGTGTGGCCGTTGTGGAGGGGTAAGTTGACCACAAGGTCATAAAAGCACCATCACATCAGCGGGACTCCACCACACCAGAGAATGGTTTCCTCTGCAGCATGGGTTTTCTCCCTTCCCTTCCTTTATCAAGTAGTTGTAAACCTTTCCCAGTGACACACCTCTATGTGGCTCCGCTCCCCCCTCCCCCCTCTGCTCCTTCTCACCTCCTTCGCCACCGTCCTTTTCCACCGTCATCACTTCGCTCTCCTCGCCTTCCTCCTCCCCCCCCCCTCACCGCACACATACACGTACAAGTGTAATTCTATCTCTCACACTCTCTCAACCTCAGCGACTAACACTT
>JADBJO010003924.1:57500-77500 GCA_016801955.1 Conus betulinus | reverse complement strand
ACATGCAAGAAAAAAAAAATGCGCAGACTTTGAGGAATATGAAATATACAGAATACATCCCCTTAGATCTTCTTCCACTCCTCATTCTACACACACACACACACACACACTCTCTCTCTCTCTCTCTCTCTCTCTCTCTCTCTCTCTCTCTCTCTCTCTCTCTCTCACACACACACACACACACACACACACACACACATACACACACACACACACACACACACACACACCACACACACACACACACACACACGTCCTCTCACACATACTTGAATCTGCGTGCTTGCGCACATGTAGGCGTGTTGCAGTAAAAAGTGTTTGTTTTTGTTAAAGTATAGAATTCAAAAGTATAAGAGATTGATAAAAGATCAGAAGAAACTTTTGGCAATGGTTGATATCACAGAGAGACGGGGGGGGGGGGGGGGGGGGGGGGGGGGGGGGGGGGGGGGGGGGGGGGGGGGGGGGGGTGAGTCAGAGGGTGAACTCTTTAGACGGACAAAAATGAAAACAAGAGAGAGAGAGAGACACACACACACACACACACACCACCCACACACACACACACACACACACACACACGGGAGAGGGGCTACTGGAAGGCTTAGCACTTACTGATACATAGCGAAAACATGCAAGCGGCAAGAAAGCAGACCAAGCAGAACCAGAGAAGCAAGCGATCAACAAACAAGCCATGAACACGAGACAGAAGTGAACAAAAGGAAGCGAAAGAACCCACACCAGTAAGACACATTACGTACCATCTTCACGTTGACAACGGCCATCTGCGAAAAGAAAAAGAAAAAAAAAAAACAGAAAAATAAACAAATTTAGACCAGGAGGGAGCAGCATGCTGCCAACCCCATTTCCACGCAACCCATACCCATCTCCAGTTCAAAGCACATGCAAAAATAATCAGTAACGCACGGAGCTGCTCATGCAACATCCACAGAGATGTCAGCCCTACCTGGCGGTTCCTCATCATCTGAATCTTTGCACGGTACACCTGTAGACAAGCATGGGTGCACGTAGCACATCACTAAAACTGAAACAAGTTGTGTTCCATCCCGAAGAAAATGTTCTCAACGTTAGGGTCTAAATGTTGAATATGACAACCCCCCCCCCCCCCCCCCCCCCCCCCCCAATCTGATGTTACCCCAGCCTATCTTTCGTTTACAACCAAAGCACCCCCCTTTTTCGAGGATTTCAATTTGAAAAGTTTAACTATGTGGCGTCCAAAAGAATTAAATGGGGGAATCAACAGCAACTGGAGAAGAAGAAGGAGAAGAAGAAGAAGAAGAAGAAGAAGAAGAAGAAGAAGAGAAGAAGAAGAAGAAGAAGAAGACGAAGAAGAAGAAGAAGTTACAATCATATTACAAAACAAGGACTCTAAATGCTGCTTCTTTTCAACCCTACATCATAATCGATCTAGCTAACACGCGACTTCCAAATTCCTTTTTTTTCATGCTCTTTTCTTTGATTTTTTTTTTTTTTTTTAATAAATAAACTCCTATATAAATGGCATTAATGATGTACACAAACATGATATAGTATATAAGGTTTAAAAAACGCATGACATAAATTATTGCAACTCAATCGAATCATGCATTCGGCTCAATCGAATCATGGCATTCGGAGAAAGTACATAATACAGACAAACTTTGTTTCCCATTGTTTCATGGAGGCTCCAAGGTCATGGACGACATTAAACATATAGATGTGTGTGTGTGTGTGTGTGTGTGTGTGTGTGTGTGTGTGTGTGTGTGTGTGTGTGCGCGCGCGCGCGCGCGCGCGTGCATGCGAGCGCGCACATGCACATGCATGCACACACGCACAACCATCCACCCACACACACACACACACACACACACACACACACACACACACACACACACACGCACACACACTTAGAATTCCAAATTCCTTTGGCATTCGTCGATTACTTTCTAAATTTTTCCCGCGACAGGTGGTTTGAAGACGCAATGACGGTAACCTGAGCAGACACTGATCTCCACCATCCTCTATTCTCAGTCACTGGCAACAAGAGAGGGTACTCAAACCAGTATAGCTTTTGTCGTGTTGTCCATCCAGGTCTGCCACTGGGGCGTCCTGTACCCTGTGAAATAGTCTTAGGGAGTCATGACGATGTGCATGCCCTGTGAGGGATTCATGATGGCATATTATACCCTGTACTCTATGGGATGGTCTGGTATAGGGATTCATGATGACATACATGCACTGTATGTACTCTATGGGATGGTCTTGTATAGGGATTCATGATGACATACATGCACTGTATGTACTCTATGGGATGGTCTTGTATAGGGATTCATGCTAGCATACATGCCCTGTTCTGTATGGGATGGTCTTGTATAGGGATTCATGATGGCATACATGCCCTGTACTCTATGGGATGGTCCTGTATAGGCATTCATGATGATATACATGCCCTGCGCCCCATGGGTTGATTGTGGACAGACGAGATGATTACCCGAGAATATCAAGGTCAGGAGTGACAGTGATGGGTGTTGAAACTTACATTCTTTTTACTATGATCATAACTGTTTTCCACAGTCGCCATACCCTCTCTTCGTTTGATGTGAATTTTTAAAGCTTCTGTAAGCCGATTCTCTTTTTTTTTTTTTTTTTTTTGTTCTGTCTGTCAGTCTGTCTTTGAAAAAACTGAGGAAAAAAATTATTAAGTCTTTTTTCTTCATTTAAGTTGTTGTTTTCGTTGTATAATCCGCACATTACGAGTGTGACAGTACCAGTACACCACACATTAGAACATTAACAAACCCAGACACTTTGTATCAACCGCTAAAGCACTAAAATCAGCAAAAATGTGTCCATTTGTAAGAAAACATACGGGCTATGCATGGTGTGTAAGAGACTGGTTGGAGACAAAGGGGGAAAAGAAAGAAAGAAAGAAAAACAGATACTAGTGGAAATTTTGTTTTTGTTTTTTTTGTTTTTTTTTTTTGTTTTGTTTTGTTTGTTGTTGTTTTTGTTTGTTTGTTTGTTTGTTTTTTTTTGCAGATGAAGAGCACAGTGTGAGTCACCAAAAATTGAAGAGGTGGATTTCGGCCTTAGGAAAATAAAATCGTCACCGCCTTAGGTGCTCCATTGATCCGATAACTGATGCCACAAAGAAAAGAATATGGACAGATAGCCACTGCGACGTACTTGCCCTGAACCAGGCAACCTTATGACTCCTAACCTGAGGAAGGGAAACTTGTCCACTGCCCACATCGGGTGTTCGCCTGGTGACTACAACTGACGTCATGTGTCGGACGCTGCCAACTACATATCTGCCACGACAACATTCACGTGATGAACGCCGCAAGACAGTAATTACCATTGTCAAAAACGGCGGGAAACTGGAGAGAGATGAAGGGTTTTGAGAAGTGAAGGATACCCATTTGCTGTGCGCTTTGCACATTACCTGGGTAACATTTGCCGGGTTCTCTCTGTATT
Source organism: Conus betulinus (assembly GCA_016801955.1). Taxonomy (NCBI): domain Eukaryota; kingdom Metazoa; phylum Mollusca; class Gastropoda; order Neogastropoda; family Conidae; genus Conus; species Conus betulinus. The sequence goes on along the minus strand of JADBJO010003924.1, from coordinate 74,026 downwards.
TTTATCATGTAAATCGTTGCAATGTCCTTCACATTCTTATCTTATATGATATGTGTAATAACCAGATTTTGTTTCTTCTTTTTTTTTCCCCTGGTTTGGCTTATTCAGAGGATTATTACTGTGTACATAGTTTGGCTTATTCAAAGGAAAATAGCGGTGTATCTCCTCTACCTTCCCCAAGCACACTTACCCGCCCAACCATTCATCCACCCTCCCTCTCTCTCTCTCTCTGTCACCCCCCCCCCCCCCTCTCCTCTCTCGTTTGCTTTTGTGTCCGCTTGCCCAGCTGATCCGAAACTTTAAATGTGTGCATCCTCGTCTATTTTGATTTGTACTTTTCTCATATATTCTTGAACTCCTTTGCTTAATTAATCCAAGATTGGAAAGTAGTTTATGTCGACATATTTTTTGATAAAATCATTACATGAACACAATTTCCTGTCTGGTTAATCAGTAGACCAAAAACAATTATTTCCGTCCACTGTAGACTTTTCAAATGCACGTGTGTATTCCCTATTTGTAAGTTTTTGTTGGAAAAGAACAGATCTGCTAACAATCACAAGTTACCTCTGGTTTTAGTCAATATGAAAAGTTTGATATGTCGTTCTAAAAGGAACTGGTTTCTGCTTGGGCAAATATACTTGTATTTCATTCATGTCCGGGTATTTCAGGAGAAGATTTTTTCCCCCATAAAAAGTTAGAATTAATGATTTTTCTCACCCACGTTAAATTTCGTGCATTCATATAGGTTCGAATGTCGAGATTGCCCAACCCGTCGTTTTTTAATGTTTATTATCAAGGCATTCCTACTCATTCTCTTTTTGTGTTCCAGCCAATTCAAAGAAACATGTCCTTTCAAGTACAAATCTATTCAATCACACTATACCAAGAAATACTCTCATCAACCCATATTTTCGTGCAGTTAGAGAAAGCTCTTGCATACTGACGGAGCATGTGAGTGTTCAAACTGCCCCCGATAGCTCTGTTGGCAAGGGTGTCAGTAGAACAGAGCTGGCTCGGTAGAAAGTGCTCATCAGCTCGCACTGTCGTGCCCACATTTCAAGTCAAACAGCACCCTGCTTTTGCTGCTATTAGTGAATGTTCAACCTGGCTCCAGAGGTCAGTTTGGTGTCAGGATAATGAGGCAGAAATTGCTCATTTCATCACACCACACCAGGCATAGCAAATGCCGCGGCGCAAAAATGGCGAGTAACACCACCCCGCCGTTTTGCTGTCCTGGCCAAAATGTCCACGGATATTATTAAAGCGGCGGCATATCGCTGCGCTGCATGAGTATCCGGAGAGCATAACAGAGATTGTAACACCCTCCGTTTGGTTAGAATGACCATCTGGGTATACAGATGCAAACAAGGACACGGAAATCAAAATGACAGTCCACACTCAAGACAGAGAGAGAGAGAGAGAGAGAGAGAGAGACAGAGAGACAGAGAGGTACAGAGGCAGAGACAGAGACAGAGAGAGACAGACAGAGAGAGAGGGAGAGAGAGAAAGACAAAGACAGACAGACAAACAGAGAGACAGACAGACAGACAGAGACACCGAGACAGACAGATGCAGAGAGAGAGAGAGAGAGAGAGAGAGAGAGAGAGAGAGAGAGAGAGAGAGAGAGAGATGCAGAGATGCAGACAGACAGACAGAATCACACACACACACACACACACACACACACACACATACACACACACAACACACACAACACCCCCCCCCACCACACACACACACACACACACACACCAAGACAGGACACACCGAGAATCAATTCCGCCACCACAACCCCCACCCCCGAACTCACCGAGCCGCCACTCGGAGATGGCGGTGCTGCTGTTGACCCCACTGTCCAGCTTGTAGCCCACGAACACGCTGTGCACGTCCACCACCATGGGCCGCGTGGAGGGGTACACGAGGAACTTGTCCCACGTCCTGTGTCCTCCTGCTTGAACACCGTCACCCTCCTCTCCTCCCAGCTGACGGCGAACCTCCGGAACTCCCCGCAGCGCAGAGGGTTCTCCGCGACCTCGTCCGAGTGCACACCGTGATGCTCGATCGTCGACCTCGACTCGTTGTTCCTCCCAAGCACGACGTGGATGACGCTCGCCTGCGGCTGTGGCTGGAGGGCGATTGCGTAGAGGATGACCTCCACGTCACTGCAGGCCTTGACGTCATAGGTGACGCTGGTTCGGTTGTTGAGCTGCACGAGGTCAAGGGTTAAGGGCTTGGGGGGCTCCCCTGCCGACAGGGTGAAGTTTCTGGAGCAGGTGTCTGCAAGAGAAAGAATTTCGAGGAGGTGTTTTTTTTTTTTTTCCCCCTGGGAGTTAGGGAGGGTGGGGGTGGTATTCTGAACACTGTACACGCTCGCACGCTGACAACTCCACCCATCAATTCAGAGAGAGAGAGAGAGAGAGAGAGAGAGAGAGAGAGAGAGAGAGAGAGAGAGAGAGAGAGAGGACAGTTATACAGATAATGGCCTTGGCCGCTTACTGAAGGGGAACAGGCCAGCCGCCATGAGAGGCATTTCGGTTCTTTTTAGGGAATTTTCAGCCCAGGCTGGCTCCTATCCTGAGGTGAGCATGTTATGGGCTCAAGCGTAAAGAATGACACGACACATTTGAGTTTTATCCTCTGGGTGTATGAGTCTGCGAGAGTGATGCTTAATGTTTTCTTATCAACACAACAGACGTCTTTATCTCTGGGGTGTGGTTGACGCCGGGACATAATACAAAACGAAGCATGAAGTACAGACCTCGTCATGAAGTCTCAGACCTCAGTGGAACTCTTTTGCATGTCTTCATCATCCTCTTTGATCTTCATCCTTTAAGGAAAATCAGATTCTGTGACCCTTCATGCCTAACTATCGAGGTAAACTGTTTTGATTCTCTTTTCCTCCTATATTTCACGCCGCGTCCTCGATATTAGTCACTCCATCCTTCAGTAATGTCGTGTCAAAGACGTCCACATCGACAAGTTCATGAAGATTGCCGTACAACGGACATGGTAGCGCCCTCCGGAGAGGGGACAGCTCACTCGCGCCGGCTCCGCAACTAAGCAGTTAATTTTTTCTTTTTCACCTTATCAGTATGGGACTTAATAGTGGTGCCTTGCATATGCAGGATCAGAAACGGAAACCAGTGAACACTCCGAGCTGACTCAGCAGCAGGACTGCCTAAAGGCGACCAGATACTGGTGGCTCCTTGTGGACTGCCAGTGTTAGGCCTGCGCTGGGACAGGTCTGGGTGTGGCTGTCTATGGGAGAGTCGAAAGCAGCGGCTTGCCAGTAACGTCATTAAGACAGCGCACATACATATCCGAACAAAGTAATTCAGAACTCTTTTGAATATTATACAAATGTTTCTTCATTTCTCAGGTGGAGCTCCAAGGTTCACCTTTGGTGACCATAAGGAGCCTTTTTCATCCCAACATTAAGGTAGCCTGTCTTCGAGAATGATGCCTAAATCATCGGTATGCTTTTCGTTTATTTCAGTCATTTATATATCTATGTGGTCGGCCATCCTTCCAGCACACGACCAACTCTCTCTTCTATTCATCAGATGCAGAGAGAGAGGGGGGATGGGATGGAGGGAGGAGGGAGGAGGAGGGAGAGAGAGAGAGAGAGAGAGAGAGAGAGAGAGAGAGAGAGAGAGAAGAGAGAGGGAGAAAGAGAGAGAGAGAGGGAAGGAGGGAGAGAGGGAGGGAGGAAGGGAAGGAGAGAGGGGGGAGAGAGAGAGAGGGAGGCAGAGAGACAGGGGAAGACAGACAGACAGACAGACAGACACAGACAGACAGACAAAGAGATAGGGTGTGTGGGAGGGCAGCGCGTGCGCGCTTCACCTCCTTTCCTCCATTTCCATCGCATGTTGGAATGTGTGCTGACCTTTCAGAAAGCAACCTTCTCAAAGAGAATTTATTCCAAACCGCTCACCGATGATTTTTATGACCTTTCAAAGTGCAATTTTCTCCACCGTCTCTCTCTCTCTCTCTCTCTCTCTCTCTCTCTCTCTCTCTCTCTCTCTCTCACACACACACACACACACACACACACACACACACACACACACACACACACACAAAACACACACACATCCCAAAGTGAGTTTAACGACATGAACGTGCCAATCCAGTAAGCCTGACAGAAAATACCGACAGCAACTGAACTCAGGGTACATGACAGCTGACAACTGGGGGCCAAGTTGCCCCAGCGGATAAAAGCACTGTTCTCTTGATTCAAGCGTCCTGGGTTCAGCCCCCGTATGAGACGACCAGGTTTTAATGCAGATTTTAGGTCGGTTGGTTTGATCGAGATCAACGTCTGGGCAGACTCTAAGCCACCGCAAGTCTTCATTTGGATCATACTTTCAACCGAGGTTTCTGTGTGAACAGTATGCATGTTTTTAATGTAAAAAGCATTGCGTGTACGTTGAATCTTGTTCCATTTCGTAGATTTGTATGCTTCCGTATGCAGTTGGAATGGATGAAACAAACAAACAAACAAACAATGCACGCTGCTGTCCAAATATGGCATCCCCGAATATGGCTTCATTATAGGTGGGATTATAAACAGATTTCTCGTTCATATTAAACATCGGAGATGCAGCCAAGGAGCACAGAAGAAGAAGAAGAGAAGAAGGAGGAGGAGGAGAAGGACGAGAAGAAGGAGGAGGAGGAGGAGGAGGAGGAGCAGTGAAAAGAAGACAAGAAGAAATAACTACAATGCCATGTGAAGCAAAGTCGAGGGGTAGGATAATAGAGCTGGTCGAAGGCCCGGTAAGGGATGCTATAGATCCGATGGTCCAGTCTTTGATAGGGAAAGGAATCCCAGCCCAGGGGGAGAGAGGGGAGAGAGAGAGAGAGAGGAGAGAGAGAGAGAGAGAGAGAGAGAGAGAGAGAGAGAGAGAGAGAGAGAGAGAGAGAGAGAAGAGAGAGAAAGAGAGAGAAAGAAAGAGAGAGAGAGAGAGAGAGAGAGAGAGAGAGAGAGAGAGAAGAGAAGAGAGAGAGAGAGAGAGAGAGAGAAAGAGAGACACAGAGAGACACAGAGAGAGAGAGACAGACAGACAGCCAGCCAGAGAGACAGAGAGAGAGAGAGAGAGAGAGAGAGCGCGCTTCTCCACAAAACTCGTCACTGTCCCCTCCTCCTCCGACAGCCAGGGTTTGAACTTCCTCTCCCGTACCCTCCAGCCGCCATCACCTCCCCAATCCCGCTTTCTCGCCTTCTTCTTCCCCACTGGGCCATCCCCACCCTTCTTCCCTTCCTGCCCTGCCTGTAATCCCCTAGAGCTGTGTTTCGCATATGACGACAAATCGAGGAGCGCATGCATAACGAAACTGCCAGCGTCCGGAAGATGTACATGTACTCAGGTCTCCATGGACTCAAGGTTGGCCAAGTCGGTACAGGCACCCGTCACGCGCTACGTGGTAGGAAAGCCCTTAGAGTATACAAATGTGTTGTTTTGCGTTGCCCAATTCCACTAACGTTGGCGAAACAACCAGGAAGTGAATCATGACTCGTACGGCAGACACTTCATTTCCGTTGGCACTCGAGTCGATAGTACGAACGGGTCACAACACAACATGGCACCTGTGAGAGGGAGCATAGTGGTGGAAGGGGGAGGTGTGTGGGGGGGGGGGGGGGGGGTATCTGGAGGTAGGATAACACTGAAGTCCAAATATATCAGTAGATAGTGAGACAGACTGAGGGTAAGGGTGGGGGTTAGAGAGAGAGAGAGAGAGAGAGAGAGAGAGACAGACAGAGAGAGAGACAGAGAGAGAGGGAGAGAGAGAGACAGACAGACAGAGACAGAGATAGACAGACAGACAGACAGACAGTGAAAGAGTACAGGAAACCCGAGTCATGTGCTGCTGCTATCGTCTGTCGCCGATGTCACGCAGTAAGCGTGCTGACGACGACGAACCAAAAGGTCAGCCCGATCCGTCTGGCTGGCTGTACTTTTGGCAGCTGGCGAATGACCACGGCTCTCCCGACCAATCGCAAACAACTTTGCAGAATTCAACGAATCACGTGGCTCAACGTGCACGATAAACGTGTGTGTGTGTGTGTGTGTGTGTGTGTGGGGAGAGAGAGATGATGGAAAATTGACGAAATTTACACAATTTAGAGTCTAATTTTAGCTTCTTTCAATTCCAAATCCACTTTGTTTTCCAAATGAACAAGTTAAAAAAAAAAATATTTGAAAGCGCTATTTTAAAGCGCTAAAAGTCAAAAAGGGAATCTTTGCGGATGGTGTCCCACCATTCTTTTCGTCCTCATGTTCCAAAAATAGTAACGCGATCTGATTGGTAGGAACAGCCGCCGGCATTGCTACTCTCTTGACTCTAAACACCAGTCTGGTGTCTGCTCTGGGTTCATTCTACTGGGGATTGTTGTCGTTGTTAGGGATGTCGTTGCTGTCACCGCTGATGATGATGTGATGATGTTGACTGCGACTGCATGTGCAGAGTAAATTGTAGTTTTCCTCAAATGTAAAGCAGCAGTTGATGCTGATCCCGAACAGATAATCTAAAACGCACACGCACGAGCGCAAAACACACACACACACACACACACACACACACACACACACACACACACACGAAAACACACACACACACACACACACACACACACACACACACACACACACACACACACACACACACACACACACACACACACACGCACGCACGCACGCACGCACGCACAGACTGGCGCGCGAGCGTTCGTCGATTCCGGGCTGTTCAAGTCCAGTAATGTATTAGAGCGGACAGCTGAAAAGAATATCTTTCTCGACTGTATTCACGCCTGAATCCGTTTACAAATTTCGGTTCCATTCCAACGATAAAAACTTGGACTAGCTGCCTAACTGGTGGGCATGCCCTACTTTTTCTCTCATCTCTTGCTGAGTTTTCCCTTCGCTGTCACTGCTTTTTTTCTGCTGCTGAGATTCGTCACCTAAACACGTCAGATGTATTGATGAAAATTGAACTGATTTGATACGGCAGTCAGATAGCACAGGCAAGAAGGTTAAAGGTGCACACATCCCTCCAGACCTTTTTCAACCACCATCTCACTTCACTCCACTCCCTCCGACCTAAAAAGCGAACAAACAAACGTAAAAGAGTCATGTTAGCATATATCACTCCTTGAACCTTTTATTACTCTTTCATGCACCCTTGCATATTGCACACATACTTCATCAAACTCTAGACTGGATAAACCTGTTTATTGTCAGATTACGTTTTTGTCATCTGACCATTTTCTCCAACAACAACAAAATGTAATCGTCTAACAACAATATAAACATCGCCGATGCTGCTGTAGGCCATTCTTCAATGTCTGGGATAACAATATTTCATTACAATGCCTCAGTAATAAATGAACATCATGGCCAAAGTATAGCATCGGTTAGCATACAATGAATTCTGTTTTTCTTTGTCCGAAACCAGAAAAATGTTGGCTTTTAGTTTGTATTCACACGGATCATCAGTTTCAATTTATATACTTCTTCTGAATAAGGAACCTGAATTCAATACGGCATCATTTATGTATAAAATTTCAACAAATACCATGCTGTCATGTTAATGCCCGTTTACTAAACTGAACAGCAGTTCTGGTCCGCAGAAAATTTCTTCTCGCCTGCTCTGTATAAGACAAGTCATGCTCTGCTCTCTGGACCATAGATCTGGAACTCGCTTCCAGCTTCGGTGCAAACTGTGAATTCAGTAAAACATTTCATGAAACATCCGAGAAAGCATTTCATGTCTCACCATCTACATCAGCATTTCATTTCCGAATATTTTGAATATTGAATTAAGACTCATACATCTCCAGTTACATAAACTCTTCTGCTAGCATCAATTTGAATACACCCTCTCTCTCTCTCTCTCTCTCTCTCTCTCTCTCTCTCTCTCTCTCTCTCTCTCTCTCTGTATCTCCCTTTTTGCCTACTCTGTGTGCCCTAATTATATTTAATAAGAGTCAGATTGTCAGTACCAGAACTGCATTTACAGTGTTCTTATGTTGATTCGTCTGTATGAGTAAAACGCATTGAAATGACGCGTGTATGACAAGGACAGATTGTAAGACTAGTCCTCGACCTAAAATCTTCCTGCATAAGTGTCAAAGATCAGTCAGTCAGGCAATCAATCAATCTCTCTCTCCAAATCCAGGCAACGGCACGCCACTCGAAACTTTTAGACCAAACAGGAAGTCCGAGAGTCAAAACTCAACAGCCTCGTTTCCGTGCAGATTGGGTCCGAACGGAAGCCGCGCTTCACTTCCTGGCAGATTTTTATGCCGATTGGAGCGTCACAAGCACGCACGTGCCGTTACTCTCGAACAACCGTGGGGTTTGATTGGTTGAACTGTTAGCATCTCCCGCTGTCTTCCTGTTAGTCAATGGTGGTCATAAGGAGTCGAACGGTGCGGACGCGAGTGGGAATTCATAATGGGTTGGTGATTATCCACCATCCTTCATTCTTACTTCCGACACCACTGTCCCTTCCAACCTCCCCTCTTTCTCCCTCCTTACTACCCCCCCCCCCCCCCCACCCCCCCCAACCATAATATACACTTCTTGCTCCTTCTTCCTAAGTCCCATACCCATCCATCTGATTCCTCCTCCTCACCTTTACAGTATTGCGTCTCGCGGGTCTTGTGATTTTCATGATGATCTCACTAATTCTGAATAAACAAAATCACTGAATAGCTGACTTCATCTAACAGGCCTATATCTTTTTCATGTTTGGTTGGTTTGTTTGTTTTATAGCATTTCACTCATTTTTAGCCTTTCAATTTACGACCTTTTGACGAACTGAATTTCAGCATCCGTAGTGTAATTGGTATGTTAGGTGCGCGTCTGCCCACAACGTCGCTAACTTGATGACCTTGTTTGAAATAATACAATGCTCTACGACACACTTCTATTTAGTACAACACATGACATCACCACGGACGGCAGTTAAAAAAAAAAAGTACAGAAAAGGTCATAGTGCAGAGGAAGCGGATCGACACGTGGGGGGGAGGAAGACGGGGAAGGGGGGGGGGGGGTGGGGGTGGGGGCAGACCTCTGCATTCTCTTCACACGTTCGTCTGATACTTAGAAAATCTTGTGGTCAATAATCGAATACGCTACACTGCTTCGAATTGCGTTGCGTTGTTGTATTGCATTTCATTGAAATTATGCTGCTTTATGTTGCGTTCTGCGGTGCAGTGTTTGGTAGTGAACTGCATTGTGTTGAACTGTGTGTTGCACTGTACTGCAGTGCATCGCATGAATTGAACCGTACAGCATTGTGGAACTGCATTGTTTTGTGTTGCATACTGTATCGTTCTGGGATGCATCTGCATTACATTCTGTTGTACTATATTGCACTGTCACCTCTTGCAGTAGCTCACGCACTGAAGAAGGTCAACTACTTAAATCTATAGTGATGTGCTACACTGTGTTACATTGTGCTGTATTGTGACGCATCGTATGGTTTAATTCTGACGGTACTGTATTCCACTGTGCCCCATTGCCCAGACGAACTAAACTGCATTGAATCTGAAATTCATTGTGCTGCACTGCTTTGTTTGTATCTGCACTATATTCTACTGCACTATGCTGTCTTGATTCACACTGGTCTGTGTGCTGCAGTGTTTATTTTGTGGGCGACGTCCCGCCGTGCGATAGGGTCTACGCTGTCGGCGGGGACAGTGGCAACATGGCCAATGCTGACGTGGCGTGCCTTCGATCAGGACCTGAACTTCTGATGCTATCTGCGGAAGTGTAGGACGTCATCACACTCAAAATTACGTGCAGGTTTCCTCACGTCACTCCTTCCACACAAACCCTCGCTTCCCCCACTCGCCCCCTTAATTTTAGAGTACAGGGGGTCTCGTTGTTAAGAAGGGTCTGTTAGTCACCGATGATCACAGGCCGCCTTCTTCCCCGCCCCCTTCTCTCTCTCTCTCTCTCTCTCTCTCTCTCTCTCTCTCTCTCTCTCTCGTCTCTCTCTCCTCTCTCTCTAGTCTCTCCGTATCTCTCTCTCTCTCTCTCTCTCTCTCTCTCTCTCTCTCACACACACACACACACACACACACACACACACACACACACACACAATACACACACATACACATGGATCACGCACGCACTCGTACATCTCTCTCTCTCTCTCTCTCTCTCTCTCTCTCTCTCTCACACACACACACACACACACACACACACACACACACACACACACACACACATACACACACACACAACACACACACACTCTCTCTCTCTCTCCCTCTGTCTGTCTGTCTGTCTGTCACCTCCCCCCCCCCCTCTCTCTCTCTCTCTCTCTCTCTCTCTCTCTCTCTCTCTCTCTCTCTCTCTTCCCTCCTCCTCTCACACATTTTCTCACATCTCTCTCTCCACTTCTGATCATACGTCTAGCACTAACTATTGTAGTAAACCTACTTTGAAACCGTAAACCGAAGTTTTGATCTTAGCCCTACTTCTAAACCTTCTTCTGCTTCTACCCCTAGCCCTTGTCCTAAAGATGGACAATCATTTCCCGACTCTTAAGTTTTAAAACTTAACCCACTTCCTATCCTTCTTCTGCTGATCTGGGTTTTAACTGAACCTGAAGCGAATGATGATAAGTGATTGGGTGTTCGCTTTGGTTGTCCCCGGTGTTTGTATCTTGCCTGAAGAAGACCTATGAGGTCGAAACGCGTCGTATTTTGTCTTGTGTGATTCGTTTGTCTACGTTTTTCTTGGCGGTTCGCTATTAACGACATTTAAAAAAAAAATACATTTAAAGATTTGTGTACATTTCCGCCTGCAGTCGCCTCACTTTGCATGTAGAACTGAACCTGAAAATAAATCAATTCAACCCCGCATCCTGTTAGGACCTGTGCTGCCAGTTGCGTATGACCTGGAACGTACCGAGCGTGTGACGTATCGCGAGTTAGGCCTATTTCTTTCATCCGCTCGCCCAACCGTACCAACGTTTCGCTTCCCTAACTGGCGCTATCCTTTCACAGTGGTTTTCTTCTTTTTTTTTTTTTTTCCACTCGCGTTTACCATTTCCATTTTTCCCCCATGTCCTTTTCCACGTGGGCTTTCCTTGTGAACAGAGCGTGTCCTACTTCCACGGGCCTGTTTATCGTGCGGAGGCTAAAGCCAGTGTCCAAACACACCCTGCTTACATAACAGCTTGCACGAGGGACAGCGAGGTATGGAGGGATTTCACCTGCAAAAGGCGATAGTTACTGGTTATACGAAAAAAAAAAAAAAAAAAAAAAAAAAAAAAAAAAAACGACAGCTGCTTTACCACGAAGGATTTAGAGATGTGAGTTAAAACTTCAGTTTTCGAGTGAATTACCACGGGACGACAAACACTTTCAACGAGAACAAATATTGTTCATGGGAAAAGTTATTTTTGCATGAAAATAGCCAGTTATCGCTGGAAAAGTTATTCTTATTCAGAACACCGATCACGTGAAAACAATTTATCATGTGAGAATAATTGTTTTCTCGTGGGAATAGCTGTTCTGACGTGAAAGGAACCATTCCTGGTTTAATTAGCCCTTTTCCACGTAAAAATAAAGGTTTTTGAGTGGTCAATTAACATTAAAAGAGATAACAGATACCATTTCAAAGTAAATGCTACCATGCGAAAGAATTTGTTACTGAACAAAAATAACTGTCTCCAAGTGATATTTAGCTGTTTTCACGAGTATAATGTTTGTTTTCACATCATATCCATTTTCGTCTGTGAATCAGACTTCATCGCAGTTTTCCTGATGGCAGTTACCAACTTCTTGTGGCAATACTGCGAAAACTGTAATTATGACCTTTTTACGCTAATGTGCTCCCATAAGGAAAGGAGTAGTGTTTTGCACACCGTTGGCCTTCTTTCCGTGATGTCCTCTCCTTTTGAATAGGGAATACACCATTCTGTCCTATCTATGGAAGCTCCTTTACAAAGAAAACTAATGGCAGCGTTCTCATTCAAAACAGCTATATTTACTGTCTTCATGTCAAAATTACACTTGTCGCTGATGCTATCGCTTCATGATTACTCGTTTTCTTGCTCTTGAGCCTGATATGGCGGTCACATTTTATCGCTAGATAATAACTCATGAAGACAGATGATAAGAATCTGGAGAACAAATCTTATTGTGCATACAAACAGTTACCACTGACATCGTTACGCTAGCTGTAGGCCTTTACAAGAGTGCATTGTAAACGGCACAAAAAGCTGAACGAAGGAAATAATGACCACAATTAACTGTTTTCACCGCGCATGGCTTGCGAGAGTCATAAGGCCGTTGACCTCTTTTCTGTGTGTGTGTGTGTGTGTGTGTGTGTGTGTGTGCGTGCGTGCGTGCGTGCGTGCGTGCGTGTGTGTGTGTGTGTGTGTGTGTGTGTGTGTGTGTGTGTGTGTGTGTGTGTGTGTGTGATTGTTACCTTTCTCAAGTGATAATTATAGTTTCGACATGAAAATGTATTTTACTACCGTTTTCTAGGTGGTACGTAATGTGCTCATGTTTGTTAAACACAGTAATTATGACTTTTTGATGCTTGTCAGCTCCCATACCCGTCGGTCTCCGTCAGGTCAGGCGGTGTGTGTGTGTGTGTGCATTGACGAAGGGAACTTTGACAAGAAAACAGAAACCTCTGTAATTTTGGGGAGTGCATGACCTAACCTAACCTAACCTAACCTAACCTAAACTAACCTAACCTAACCTAACCTAACCCTGACTGTGTAAACCATTACAAACACCTTCATTTTTAAATTGTGCTTGCAGCGCGGAGACAGTTGAGCTGTCCTCTTTCTCCGTGGATAACGGAAAAAATGTCGGTACTCGATGGCGTCTGGGAGTGTGTATGATGACACAACTCGTGGTGACCATAGGTTGGAGTATGGACGCTTACAGTCCCGGGGTGATTGTCCATTCGGAAGTTCCCTTCTTCCCCTACCATTCAGACTCAAGTCTCTGTGCGGAAGTCATGAAGTAATGCTCTTGTCCTTACGCGAGTTATCTTAGTGGTGATTCTTGTCTGTGGGGAACCCCCCGCCCTACGCTGACAGCAGAACCTTTCCTTACAGATATGCACTCTCCTTAGCGGATGTACTCATGCCTGACCACAGCAGAAAGCACGTGCTGACTGATACAGATCCGAGACTCGCGTTTGACAGAGGCGAGGTGGCGAGGCTACTCGCTTGCTTGGCGAGTGTCGCCCGCTGCATAGCGCACCTTAGTGGCGAGCGGGGCAAGGAAAAGGCCAGAATTCGCCACATTGTCTTGGGGGGCTCTCTCCGAGACAAAAATTAATGGTCGACATCCGAGACAAAAATTAATGGTCGAAACGACCAAGATAATAATGTAATGAATTTATTATTATTATTATCATTATTTTTATGTATGGCGCTTAATCTTACATCATAAGCCCTAAGCGCTTACAAATACATACAGAAAAGATAAATGAAACCAATAGGAAGATGAATATTACAATAAGTACCATGCATCTACAAACAAGGGTGCATACTGACCCACCCCCCCCCCTCACACACACACACACACACACACACACACATACACACATGCGCGCACACACACACACACACACACACACACACACACACACACACACACAGACACACACACACACACACCTTCACACACACACACGTGCAAAACACGAACCCTTCAAAAAATGAAAACGTGGAAAAAGTAGTCACAGAGAGATTGTAAACTGGTCTTTCGCCCGTTTGTTCACTTCCTTACCTGCCACATACCTCGCCGCTTGAATAAGCTAACCACTTAGCGAGTTCTCCCGTGCATGAAACTCGCCTCTGCTTCCAGCAAGCACGCTTTGATTCCCACTTTACTTCCGCGAAGATGCTGAATGTTACCGAACTTACCGGCGAGGGGGCTCTCTCTCTCTCTCTCTCTCTCTCTCTCTCTCTCTCTCTCTCTCTCTCTCTCTCTCATCTACATTTGTCTCTCTCTCTCTTTAAACGACTCTGTCAAACATTTCACAACAAATTTGTGCAAAATGTGACAACATTTCCAACAAATGTACAAAATGTGAGCTCGATGGTCCAACACTGTCCTCATAGGTGACAAAATGTGAGCTCGATGGTCCAACACTGTCCTCACAGGTGACAAAATGGTAAGCCGTGTTCAGCTCATTTTTGTTTGAAAGTACACAATGTAAAACATATGTTAATTAAAAGGATCGTTTTGTCAGCAAGTTTGTTCCGTTGACCATATCTTTATTTCTTGTTGTTAATTTCTTGTTCATATCGTTACTGCCCTCTTTGGTTTTGTTTGCTTCCTTCATTCTTTCTTCGCTACAATCACCCGGAATCATTAAATGCTTCTGTTTTGTTGTCTTGAAAATGCACTTATTCCTTTGACTCCGAGAGATTCAACATACAAACACGCACCTTCGCGCTTATACTTTCTCTCTCTCTCTCTCTCTCTCTCTCTCTCTCTCTCTCTCTCTCTCTCTCTCACACACACACACACACACACATACACACACACACATGGACACACACACACACACACACACACACACACACACACACACACACATGGACACACACACACAGGGCGTGTGTTCAACGTTCAACTACTTGTTCCTGTTTGAAGAAGAACAAATTCTGCTGGTTTACCATTAAAACCTAAACCACCCCCTGTTCCTCTAACCCGCCGACCACCCCTTTCCTCCTTACCCCTCCTCCCCACACCTGCACCCACTCCGTAAACTTTTCTATAGTACGAATACAGAGACAGACAGAAAGAAATCAGACTATACACACAGTCGAACGCACGCACGCACGCACACACACACACACACACACACACACACACACACACACACACACACACACACACACACACACACACACACACACACACACACACACACACACACACACACACACACACACACACACACACACACACACACACACACACACACACACACACACACACACACACACACACACACACACACACACACACACACACACACACACACACACACACACACACACACACACACACACACTCACACACACACACACACACACACACACACACACACACACACACACACACACACACACACACACACACAGACACACACACACACACACACACACAGACACACACACACACACACACACACACCACACACATACACACACACACACACACACACACACACACACACACACACACACACACACACACACCACACACACACACACACACACACACACACACACACACACTCCTCATCTCAGACGAAAAGATCCGACCCTGCCGTACGGGAGACAGGAAACGGGGGGAGGGAGGGAGAGTTTTGTCGTGGGAGGGAGGGGGGAGTTTTGCTCTCGCTCCACTCGATCTTGCCTGATCGGCTGTGGACCTGTTCAGACCTCACCACCACCACCACTACCACTCCACCCACTTCTCTCCCCACCCCACCCCATCTACCCACCCCACAGCCACTCCTGGTGACATCCCGTTTCGCCTCTGTGCTGTTTCGCCTTACTTTTTCGAGTCACAGGTGTCCGAATCACGAACCGAAACCTTTCTTCTCGGAAGTAAGACTTTTTTGTTCCGCTCCAGAGCTCTCACCATGAATTACATCTGTCAGAATGAAATGGGCACATCCGCCAGAATTTAACAACAACGACAACAACAACAAAGTACAAAAGAAAGAAAGACAAAGAAAGAAGAACTTGTCTCGAAGCTGTGGTTCTGAACTCGTGACGATGTGCATTGACCTTGCGACTAGTAATGACGTCAAAAACATGTGAAGTTTTGGAGATGAAAAAGAAATGGTTGATTCTGAGAATTTGAAAGTTGCATTCAGATTGTATGAAAAAAAAAAGCATTTCGTTTCGGAAAAGCAAGTGTTTATGGCTCTTTTATGAAGCTGTGACCAAGCCCGAGTCCGGCAACAGCAGCGGGCATTTAGACGGGGACTCGAATCAACACATCCACCTCCTAAACTGACTGGTCATTCGAAGAAGAAATGGCAGATTGGAGACAATGAAATTGTCCTCCGAAACAAGTGACAAAATCCCTCTGTGAATTCTCAGAAGCCCTGCACTTAGCCTGCGTCATTCGTTCTTCACAGAACGAATACCATCTTTTAGCTTGTTTGAACTTTAAACGCTCAGGTTACTTCAATCGCCTTGTTCGAGCAGAGAGAGAGAGAGAGAGGACAAAAGTACGGATGGGTAATTCTAAAATATGTGATTCCGACAGAGACGGTTATCATTATGCTATTGTGACCACATGTCGAAAAGACCACATGCCGACGTGACCACATGCCGATAAGACCACATGCCGATGTGACCACATGTCGTGACCCAATGGCTCACAACATGTGGTCACATCGGCATGTGGTCACATCGACATGTGGTCACATTGGCAAGTCTACCATTCTCTGGTAAAATACTGAAAATCATGGTCACAACGACACGTGGTCACAACGACACGTGGTCAC
>JADBJO010003924.1:12500-42500 GCA_016801955.1 Conus betulinus | reverse complement strand
AGCGCAAGCAAACAGGGCTCCGACCAATGTGAAATGAGGGAAAAAACAAGGCGAGATACCATTCCTTTCTCCTCTGCATACTTGGACACATTGAGTTTCCCTTCTCTAAGTCCAAGTGAACCGCCTCAGGGTGTGCACTGTCGACCTCGTACACACCCCACACATTCTCTTCCCAGTATCTACTCCACTTCCCGCCCCTCCCCGTTGCCGGGGCAAAGGACAAGAGGAGACAAGAACAGTGTTTTTAACTTTTCGCATGTTGGAATTCAGCAGAGCACACTGAAGGCATTCAACACTTCCTATAGGTCTGATTGGCTCTGTCTGCTCCCTGTTCACGCGTTGGCTGGCCATGTGCTCGCCACAGTTCAAGGGTGATTGTGTCAAATGACTGAGTTTGAAACTAAGCCTACGTTCAAGCAGTGGGCCTACTCCGCTGAATAACTCACAAGAAGAAGCTGGCATATGTGTTTAACTGAAAGGTCAGCCAAAGCAATTGAACAGTTCTGGCGCCAGGAAGAGGTTAGTTACCTTCATGAGCAAACAGGACTCCATCATAGGGAAATAGTGGGAAAACGAGGTGAGATACTGCTCCTGCCTCCTCTGTCTCTCTGGCCATGGCAGTCTATTCAAACACGAATCGAGTTTCAGCCGAATCAACAAGCACTCTTCCCCAGAGAAATTTGATCTGAATGTCTTCATTATCATCTTTTTTCAGCGCGCGCGCACACACGCACACGCGCGCGCACACACAGAGAGAGAGAGAGAGAGAGAGAGAGAGAGAGAGAGAGAGAGAGAGAGAGAGATTTCCTCTAGGTCTTTTCTCTCAACATCTTTGTCAAGGACACTACACTACAACACACACACACACACACACACACGTGCATACGTGCACGCGTACACGCACGGCTCATGCTCAGACGCACGTGCGCACATTAGAGCAGGATGACACAGACGGAAGATCAGCACCAAAGTAAAGTTGTTCAAGAGGCAGCATGACTGATAACAAACGGGTGCTTGCGGAGAAGCGGGGGGTGGGGGTGGGGGTGGGGTGGGGGAGTTGTCGGTGATGGTTCCTTCCTGTTTCAAACTGGATGACGAGTAGCGGCCCTTCAGTGATGGTGGTCTGTCTGTCTGTCTGTCTGTCTGTCTCTGTCTGTCTGTCTGTCTATTTGTCTGCCTTCTTCTTTCTTTATCTTTCTTTATTTCAGTTTTTAAATTTTAAGAAAAAAAACTTTCTTTTTCTGTTTCTCTCTTTGTTCTCTCTTTTTTTCTTTCTATTTCTTTTTTTTTTCTTTCTGTTTTCTTTCTTTCTTTCTTTCTTCTTATTTTCCCTGACTCTCGGTGGTTCTTCCCATTACCTTCTTTGTCACCACGAGGTTACCACGGCGATACGAGGTTGGTCAATTAATCTGATACCCCCCCCCCCCCCTCCCTACCCGACCCCCCTCCCCTCTCCAAATGTTTGTGTGTACGTGTGTGTGTGTGTGTGTGTGTGTGTGCGTGCGTGCGTGCGTGCGTGCGTGCGTGTGTGTGTGTGTGTGTGTGTGTGTGTGTGTGTGCAACTGAATATACCTGCCCACCTAGTGATAGTGGCTTTTTGATTGTAACAGTGCAAAATAAGCACCCGTTTGACGTGTACGTACATACATTTCGTAACAAGCTATGAGAGTGTTCATTTCATACGCATATCTACTTACTGCTTTTCCATCAAAATTTTCACGTTTTTACCGATGCTTTGCGAAATACTTGCCACTGGAATTAGTTTGAGGAGCAATTTCCCTTGATTGCCTCTCAAGGGCAATTATTTCAGCGTTTTCTTTCATATTTAACTTCCCCTTAATTGCCCACTCAAGGGCAATTATTTCAGCGTTTTCTTTCATACTTAACTTCCCCTTAATTGCCCACTCAAGGGCAATTATTTCAGCGTTTTCTTTTCTTCTTAACTTCCTCTCAACTGCCTGCTCAAGGGCGATGATTTCAACGTTTTCTCTCCTACTTCAAGTTTCATTTTGTGATGAGAAAAAGAGAAATAAAAAAGCAACAAAAAATGACATCATTCACATTTTCAAAAGAAAGAAAGAAAGAAAAAGAAAGAATCAATTATGTTTTCTCGTCTTGCTTATTTCTGAATTTACTGTGTTCAACAATAACCCTCAGCATGCCAGTCTACAACAGTGTAAATTCAGAAATATGTAAGATGAGCAGCGCTGCAGAGACTTTCGTCCAGGGCTATCGCCACCGAGCATGAAGAAGGCCGCCTGGTGGCCCTGAAGACAGCCTTTCGGTTGGGGAAAAGAAGCGAAATACACGGACGCCCATCGTCGCCCGATCAACAGCTGAATTTGAGCTAAAGTTCAAAAGGAATCAGAGCTTTGAAAGAGACATACGACTAACTCGCCCAATACTGTCTGCGACAACAGTTGTCATGGAACATGCAGACCTATGTCTGCAAGTGTACCTTGTCGTTAAGAGGCTCGGGCCAAGAGGACATCAATCTCGCCTACTGACTGACTGATTGGAATCATGTGTGTACGATCAGCTACACGGATAGTTTGAATGTGCAGACTATAACAAGATTGTACAATCTCGTGTTATTAAAGGAAGCGGGGACGCTAGTTCCAACTGTTACCTTAAGCGGGCGAGAGGACAGATGTAGAATAAGGGATGTAATAAGGGAGATAATCACCACTCTTGTATGCCGTGGATCTGTGGGTGGAACTACTTCCCTTGAACTGTATACACACGCGTGTGTGTTTGTTTCTCGTTGTTCACTTGAGAGAAATGCTGTACATTGTAGGGTTTTGCAGGGGGGAGGGGGAATGGATGCTGTTAAACGGGAGGTGGGGGGGGGGGGGGGGATAAAGTTTTTGGTGAATATATCTTTATGTGCAGGTTAGTTTTAAAACGGAGTGACTAAAGGCGGAAAATGAAGCAAAATTTAGAAAGAGAAGGGGTTAGTTACCGCCAAGGACATAAAGTACAGGACAAAACACAATGCATGTCGACCTCCTCTTGGACCCAAGAGATCGAAATGCATTGTGTTTTGTCCTGTCCTCTCTCTTTCTGAATTTATGTGCAGGGTTGGTTGCTGGTACAGTATTGTAGGGTTTTACAGAGGGGGGGGGGGGGGGGGGGGGGGGGGGGGGGGTGATAAAACCCTTTTGGTGAATTGATCTTTCTGTGTAGGGTTTGTTGCTGGTTTCTACCACATGACATCTGTTCATAATAGTCTTGATATGAATATAGAAATATACAAAAGAGATGTTGAGTGAATGTAGGATCATCCCACCTGTTTGAATAAAAGGTGTGTTAAAGTTGAGCACGTGAATGTTTAAAATAGAAACAGTTTTAGACATTAAGTTAAATTTTAAACCACAAGTTGACCCTAGCAATAAGAAAAAGTCAAACAAGGTGGAACTGTTCGAAGAAACTTTGGTCTTTTAATGCCACTGCTGAAGATCTCAAATCGCTTTGTTCCTGCTTCCTAGCATCTAGACTGGACTTTTTTCATTTATGTGTTGGCACGGTAGTTTGAAGATGAAATGCACATACGTTTCCAGCAACCCAGTAAATACTGAATGAGAGAACGCAGACTGCAGATGAAAGACGGGAGAACGCGCGCACGTTCACCAGATGTATGGAAAGCAGTACTACGAGGAAGATGGAGGGGGATGTGACCCATGTTGAACAAACCTAGGTGAACCTTCTTTGCCTTCAGGAAAAGGATGTAAGACTGTGTGTCACTAAAAACCTGATTTGAAAACAGTTTCTAAACCGCAGTCAGAATTCTAGTCGCAGATGATAGTGAGTGTGTGTGTGTGTGTGTGTGTGTGTGTGTGTGTGTGTGTGTGTGTGTGTGTGTGTGTGTGTGTGTGTGTGTGTGTGTGTGTGAGGTCGAGAGAGAGAGAGTGTGTGTGTGTGAATGCGTGCGTGCGTGCGTGCGAGCATGTGTGTGTGTGTGTGTGTGTGTGTGTGTGTGTGTGTGTGTGTGTGTGTGTGTGTGTGTGTGTGTGTGTGTGTGTGTGTGAGTATGCGCAGGCGCGCGTTCGTGTGTACATGTGTGTGTGTGTGTGTGTGTGTGTGTGTGTGTGTGTGTGTGTGTGTGTGTGTGTGTGTGAGAGAGAGAGAGAGAGAGAGAGAGAGAGAGAGAGAGAGAGAGAGAGAGAGACAGACAGACAGACAGACAGACAGACAGACGATGGGTTGGAGATGGAACGAGGGAGTGTATGTCCGCATGTTTATGTGTGCATGCACCTTCAGACATGCTAAGGAGCACATCTTATGTATTCCGTGTACTTGGAATGTCTGTGTTCGTGCGGGGATGGGAGAGGAAGGGGAGGGGGATCAGTCTAGGCATGTGTGCTCGTATGGATTTATTGTCATATGCAGTTTGTGCTACTAGATTTTTTTCTTTTGAAATGAATTGCATGGATTTCGCACTCACGTTGTTTTTAGGTAAAAAAAATTATGATTTATTCATACAAGTGTGTGTGTGTGTGTGTGTGTGTGTGTGTGTGTGTGTGTGTGTGTGTGTGTGTGCGTGCGTGCGTGCGTGCGTGCGTGCGTGCGTGCGTGCGTGCGAGCGAGCGTGCGTGCGTGCGTGTGTGTGTGTGAACGGAGTTTTTGTGTGCGACCTAATCTAAATTGCTCTTCCGAGATAAAGTCTGTTTGATTTAATTTGACTCTTCTCTTTCAAACGTTCAAAGAAAACACAGTGAGCTTCGTTTCGCTTCTACAGAGAAAATGGGTTTAATTGGCAGAAACCAATTCACAGGATTTCAAATAAGGGACACCACTCCCCTAAATGGACAAGACAGACAGTTACTGTTAGATTCAAAGAATAATAGAATTACGATCAAAGCAAACAAAGAGGTAAAGACGGGAACAAAGATCCTCCACCGTAGATGTGAGTGGCGAATAATGAAGAAACATCCAACAGACACCAAAGTTTAAAACAAAAAGTATTGAAAGGCTATGATGAGGCAATCCCAACAGTACTGATCATACGGTGTTTTAAAGTCGCCCTGTCCTCCTCCTTCCTGATTTTGCTCCACGAGATTTGACGATACTTCAGCCTTGGGGCTTTCAAGCCGCACTAAGCTATTACAAACACACACTGGCGACGCCAAGCAAACATTATGCAAATATAACAAGGTAAATGCGTTTCAACCATAAATTTTGGAAAACATACAATACAGCCGTTTGACTTTTTTTTCTTCAAATTTCTGACGACTACTTTCTAAAAAAAAAAAAAAAAAAAAAAAAAAAAGCGATATGTATATCTGGTTCAGCAGGCACGATGCCAATGGATAGAATAACAAAAATATCATACATATAAAGCGTGATACCTTAAGTAATCTAATCTTATTCTCTAGTGTTAAACGATTCATGCATTCTTTATAACATTTGGATGATGCTGAAGATGTTTGGATAGAAGAGTTTTAGTTTTTAAAAAAAATGCGTCCTAATATCATAATTCAAAAGATGACAGAGAGACTAGTAGCGCACATGGCGATCGTGTACAGGTTTCGGAGTATGTGTTTAAAAAAGAAACTCGCTTCTTGCCTGTACATAACTTTTTCACAGATTCATATGTGTGTCGTTTGGAAGACGTACTAAAAAAAAAAAAAAGGTTCCCTCTTGTCTGTAGATAATAACATTTACATAGATTCACCTGACATAATTTTATTCAATGCCCCTTTTTTTAAGAACAGGAGAAGTAAAGAAATAAAAAATAAAAAGAACTCAGAAGACGAGCAAGTACTATAAGTGGAGGGGAAAAAAAAAAAAAAAAAAGGTACTAGATAGGATTGGAGAATCAACACAGAATGTCAAAGTGGGTGAAATAAGGAGAAAGCACCGAGTAAAGAGTGTGTGGAGATACACAAAACAGACACTATGGGAGGATCTGTAGAGATACACAAAAACAGCACTTTGAAAAGGATCTGTCGAGGTACACAAAACAGACCCTCTGTAAAGTATCTATAGAGACACACAAAAAGATACTATTAAAAGGATCCATACAGATACACGAAACAGACTAGACGCTGTAGAAAGTATCTGTAGAAGCACACAGCTTGGCTCTCCTCAGCAGCAGTGCTATGGATGTCGCCACAACAATCAGCGCCCAATGACCAGCCTGCAAACAACAAATAATCCTCTAAATCTACTGCTAATGTAACCACTTCGAATATCATCATTATTATCATCATCATCATCATCATCATCATCATCATCATCATCGTCGTCGTCGTCGTCGTCGTCGTCGTCGTCGTCGTCGTCGTCGTCTACCAAGGACTTACTACTGTTACTGGTGGCGATGATGATATGATGACTATGGTGATGATGATGGTGAGGGGGAGAAGAAGGAGGAGGTGGTGGTGGAGGAGGAGACAGAGGAGGAGGCAGAGGAGGAGGAGAAGGAGGCTGATGATCATCATCGGAGGGAAAAAAAAAAAAAAAACAATGATCGAGGAAACTCTGGCATCCTTGAGATCTAGGTAGCCAACGGACAGCAGAGCAGAGAGCTACCGATCCACAACCTTCCCTGGCACCGTTAGCCTTCCTTCCCCCCCCCCCCCCCCCCCCCCCTTCCTGGTCCACCCCTCCACCCACTCTAGTCACACCTGTTGATGCATAGAGACAGTGCTTGCACAGAACACTTGTTCCGGTTTAAACACATGTTGGCAGGTAGGAACTGTTTGTGTAGGGCCCTGATTCCAGTGTAAGGGCAACTTGCTGCAAAGGAAATATTTTTGCTGGATTAATATTCCGGTATTAAGCCGTTGAAGTATGGGACAGGTCTGTTGAAAGTGGTTGCCCCAATATGAAGATGACACAAAACAAGTAAATGCACAGTTAAAAACAACAACAACAACAACAACAACAAACAACAACAACAACAAAAATCGCAGAGAAAAACTGATTTGAATGATTAAACTTTAAAGTGACTGTTTCAATATAAAGATGTCTCAGAACAAGTAAATGCACAGTTTTAAACACAAAAGAAAACCGCAAAGAAAACTGATGATTTGGATTACCAAACTTATTTTCCAGCGTTGTAGAGTTTACAAGCAATTTCAGCCGGCTTCGCCCGGCCCTTAATCCCCCTCACTGTATCATATATGTCCCTACCACACCCTACCCCACACACTTCGCCCCTTTTCCCTATCTGTTCCTCTCCCATCCACAACAGCAGTAGACCTCTAATGGTGTACTCTTCAAGTAAAATGAGCGTATTTTCTACAAAAGGTGTGTACACATCTTTCAAATTTTGTAAACGCAATGTGTGTGTGTGTGTGTGTGTGTGTGTGTGTGTGTGTGTGTGTGTGTGTGTGTGTGTGTGTGTGTGTGTGTGTTTTCATAAAAACAGTAGAGGAATACCTGATCTAACAGTACCTAGTGTACACATTACTTTCAAAACTGATTGATCAGCATACTCTGGGACAAACTCAGACTCTCTCGCTAGTTTTTGTTGTTGTTTGTTATTGTTTTTTTTTTTTTTTTTTTGTTTTAGAGCCTGTGGTCGTTGCCACTATTCTGGACGTCATCCAGACGCCAGTTCGCGCGCAGGAACTAGAGTTATCGCTCTTTGGTTGTAGCGCACACACATATTGGTCACATATCTGAAGTGCAACTACTTTTCAATAAGTTCATTGCTCTTAACTTTTTTTTTTACAGTTATCATTTTCATCGTATTTCGCCAAAGATGTGTGTAAAATACAGCGAAATCGCATGGGTAAACGGGTCTGCAGCAATCATACATCGGTTCCCTTTCGAACAGGTCCACAGAGCTCCCCTACCTCTCTATCACTAACGCAACAACCTAACTCCATCTCCTCCAACCCACTACTAAGTTAAAGCCTTTCATGTAACTACAGCAGAGCTCACTGGGAATGTCCTCCCCTACTAACTGGAAGTCTTTCCTGTAACTACAATAGAACCCTTTCAAAATGCCCACCCCAGCTGGCTGAAAGCCTTACCTGTATCTAAAGAGAACCCTTTCAAAATGCCCACCCCAGTTGGCTGAAAGCATTACCTGTATCTTAATAAGACCCTTTCAAAATGCTCACCTTAGTTGGCTTGGCGAAAGCCTTACCTGTATCTACAATAGGACCCTTTCAAAATGCCCACCCTAGTTGACTGAAAGCCTTACCTGTATCTACAATAGGACCCTTTCAAAATGCCCACCCCAGTAGACTGAAAGCCTTTGTATCTACAATAGGACCCTTTCTAAATGCCCACCCCAGTTGGCTGAAAGCATTACATCATCTACAATAGGACCCTTTCAAAATGCCCACCCCAGCTGGCTGAAAGCATTACATTATCTACAATAGGACCCTTTCAAAATGCCCACCCAGTTGACTGAAGGGCTTACCCGTATCTACAACAGGACCCTTTCAAAATGCTCACCCAAATTGGCTGAAACCTTACTGGACCAAGACAATTACATTACAAGCATTTAAAAAGGGGGATAAGCATGTAACTAAAACCTCTACGCCCGAATCACCAACGTCTCCATCATGTGAACTACTGTACCACATCAGCTGCAGCTATCTACTCAAACATTTCGAGAAACTGCAAATGCTCATCTACCACAACAATGGATTTAGCGCATATTTCCATATGAAACAAAGCTTGTTGCAACATGACATGACACATGTACAAGTCTGGGATGTCCAGACTGAAATTGCGACATAACATTTTTAAAAGGCATTAAATACAGTACCACGTGTCAGACTACTTGGAACACGGACAGCAACGCTATTACAGGAACGTTCTAGTGGTGGCCTACTGCCTCTCTAAACCAAAGAAGTATGAAGGTAGTGGTCGAAATCTAGTTACCACAGAAAGCAGGAATGTAATTTGGAATCACCCAAGGTACCGTCACTGGCCCCGTCTTATTTCTCTCTCACATAAACATGACCACCCTGCCTGCGTCCAGTCTCTTGTCAAACCTTATTCAGGTGGTAAAAAGACACAAATTAATGACGAACTATTCCGCTGAAAGAAAGAGACAAACAAATAACAAGATAAAGCATAATGGGTTTCGACCTCTTTGGTCTTCCTCAGGCAAAACAAACAACATTGAAGATGATGAAAACGAAGAGCAAGCAATCACTTATCTCCTGAAATTGGGCGAAAAATATATTCCTACCTACTTTGCACCAATCTGAGAAGAAAAGTGATTGTTCGTTCTTCGTTTTCATTGATTTCAATGTTGTCTTGCCTGGAAAAAGACCAAAGAGGTCTAAACGAGTTTTGTCTTGTAATATGTTTGTCTTGTTCGTTCGGGGAATAGTTATTTTCTTTTAATAAGTTTGTTTACGTTTCCTCCTGTAGTCATCTCACTTTGAAACTAATCTTATTCAGGTGATCATGTCTTGTTTCCTACATGAAACCAGTGCTACTCTACGGGTCAGAGACTTGGCGAGTCACCACCAACACCTCCACGAAGATCCAAACCTTCATCGGTAAATGTCTCCGGCACATCCTCCACTCGCGATGGTTTGACAGAGTGCCAAACACCGACCTGTGGACGAGGGCAAACCAACAGCCAATGGACGTCCAGGTCAGGAAGAGAACGTGGCGATGGGTCGGCCACACACTGCGGAGAGGCCCTCTAACATCACCAGGCAGGCGCTCGAGTGGAACCCGCAGGGCAAGAGGAAGCGAGGGCGCCTAAACACAGACCTGGAGGACGAGCTTGTTAAACGAACTGAGAGCCTCCAGCCTGACCTGGGGGGAGATCAAGACCTGTGCCAGGGACAGATGGAGGTGGAAGCTTGCTGTTGAGGCCCTACGCTTCTCAAGGAGCGAAGGAGACTCAGTCAAGTAAGTCAAGTCAAGATCATGTCCTGTACAAAGCGATACAAACAGAGGAAGAGCACCCAACTATGCAATGGACCTTTTGAACGGCTGGGAGTGACGACCGAGGAGCGGGAGATGAAAGGTGATGCCGAAAAGCGCTACGTCCTTGGTGTCAGAACGAAAAAGCGTCTCATCTCTAGCAGCGAGGAAAGTGGTATCACACCTCTATTTAGACCTATACCGCTAAACGTCCAATGTGGGGGCCGGAATAGCTCAGTTCGTAGAGCGCCGGACTCGTATTCGTCGTTATCCTGGGGTTGCGGGTTCGAATCTCCGCCTGGCCGTTTTGGTACAGAGAGTGATTTTTCCTTCGGATTTAACAGTGGTTAACTTTTAACAGTTAACTCCATTTTCCAAACAGTTCTTCGAATGAGACTAGAAACCGAGGTTCCGTGTGCGAACACGCGCATAACATCTTGCACACAAGTAAAACCCCATCACCAACTTTTGGAAGAGAAGGCCAGTTTGGCTGTTTGTATGGATGGCACGTTACACGTAGCTTGCTCCTTGTGTGAGAAATTCAAATGAATGAAGGAGGTACGGAAACTGTGTGAGCGATACTGAGTGGATGACACGAGAAGCGACTGAATAAAACGCCGGCAGACAGCTCTTAAGTCTGCACTACCCAGGTAAGCAGCCCGTTGCTCACACGAGAGTGTGGATTGTCAGCGCCTAGAACCTTTGGCAAGGCGCTTTATAAATGCTATGTTATCATCATTATTATCATGTATTACGTCGACACTCCTCAGCTCTTGCTGTACGAGCAGATCCAGCAAAAAAAAAAAAACCGACGACAACGAACCCGCCTGGTGATGTTCTGAAGCTTCCATAACTGGCTCATGTCCATGAATTCCCAACTGTCTGTCACGACAAACGGGCAGCAGGCTGACCTCCATGAAGAAAAAAGAAAAACAACAACAACAACAAAAGAAACAACTCGTGAAGTCATGACTCCCCCATCCTACAGTACGCACTAAGGCAGATGTCCTTCTTCCCTTGGTGCGTCCCGCACTGGAGCAAACTGCCAAAGGCAGCTGCGACAGCCGAGTCACTGGACTGTTTCACATCCAGATGGGCGTCCCTACTCTGATCCTGCTGGATGATATTTTTTCGCGCACACCCCAGCCCCCTCCCACCCCACCTCCCTCCCTTCTGCCTCCATGCCCAATTCTAACCGCCTGAGATATTCCTTTAGGCACGCTCCATCTTTCATTATTTCTTTCGTTCTCTTTCCCCTGTTCTCCTTTATTCCTTCATTTTTTTTTTTTCTTCTTTCTTAATTGCTTTCTATTTTGTTGTTGTTGTTGTTGTTGTTTAGTTTTATTAATTTTCTCTCCACGTTACTCTTTTTTTTTTTCTTCTTTGTTAATGTAAAGTTTTCTGCGAATTCGCAGACCATTTAACTCACCCACATTTGTCGAAACACTCATCGTAAGTGTGAAAATTGTTGCCGTTGCCAAGACATCCTCCGTAAATGAACGTTTTACAGTTGTAAGAAGTCACATCGAAGTAATATCGCTGCATAGACGCCTTGCACGGTCCCGTTATCGCTGGTAGTATGCATACATTCAGTAGAACTGGACAAACGCACGACTACTTTAGTTGCTGCCAATTGCAGTACACACACACACACACACACACACACACACACACACACACACACACACACACACACACACACACACACACGCACGCACGCACGCACGCACGCGCACGCATACACACACATACACGCATACACACACACACCATGCGCATGCATACACACAGAGATACACACGCCATGCGAACACACACACACACACACACACACACACACACACACACACACACACACACACACAGAGAGACGCGTGCGCGCGCGCACAACGCACACACGCAGTACACACACACACACACACACACACACACACACACACACACACACACACACACACACACACACACACACACACACACACACACGCACACACACCACGCACACGCATACATACACAGATACACACGCCATGCGCACACGCGCTCACACAAACACACACTCACACACACACACACACACACACACACACACACACACACACACACACACACACACACACACACACACACACACACACAACGCTATGTGTACCTAAAGATGTCGATCTCCATTCCACTTCAGTGTACATTTTATACTATCTTGCAGCGAACGTTTTATAAATAATCCTGCTGACCGAAACGTTTGCTGAGCAGGAAGTGCCATACATGCTTGGTCCCGACTTCATGGGGTCACCAGGGTGTCTCGTTCTCAGCCCACTGAATGAAATGGGTCAGCTCCTACAGAACGCACCCTTTGTCAGCTCTAGGCACTCGAGGTGGCAAACGTTCCTCTGTGGTAGAGATGACCAAGCTAGCCCTTTTGTTGCTGTAAAGCCACTGAGTGTGTAGACACACCGAGTGCTCATCGCCCTGGGTATGGAAGACCGTACATGCAATGAGCCAAGTTTGCCACACAGCTGCTCACGTTCTGTGACCATTCTGCACAACGCTGGGAATCCGTAGACTGATAGCTGCAGTGCGTCCATACAAAGGCTCTAGCATGAACACAGGCAGAACAAAATCAAGCAGCCTCATACCTTCTATCCCACTCTTCCATCCAACTTTTATTCTATCACAACACGTGGCACACACTCAACGACTGCGCACGAAGAAACTCTAGGACGAGCTTGACAGCAGAGGGTCTTGGAGAGGATCTCCCCCCCCCCCCCCCCCCCCCCCCCTCCCCAGACAAGTGTTTCGGCCCTGATCTCCTTACACTCTGAGAGGGCCGGGCCGCATCCAGGTCATGACCCCCAGATGTCTTTCTGCTGCCACCCTTTTTGTTTTCTGGCACTGCCATTAATTCATTTATCCCTCAGATTTAAATCATGGGATGTGCCAAGACATTTTAACCAATCCAATCGAGGTACAAAGGAAAACACCAACCTTGAGGACTCTTGCGTCACAGTTAATTAATCACACGGCGCTTCTTTTACTTCGTATGTTTTTCATGTATCTCAATCAATCAGAGTTGAGTTTGCTACGGACTCAGTTGAGACGACTTGGACCACACAGTCGAGCTTCATCCACTTAATGGATGAGTCTCTGAGAGTGTTGGTCATATTTCCTGACCGACACTGCTGGTGTCTGTATTTCTCGGGCCTGGCTGACGCCAGGACGTATCAAGGAAGGAAGTGTAGAGTACACCCCTGTCGCGCAGTTTCAGGCTTGTACGAAAATCCGTAGCATTATGTTCATCATCCTCATTCTCATTGATC
The DNA here is from genome assembly GCA_016801955.1 of Conus betulinus. Lineage (NCBI taxonomy): Eukaryota > Metazoa > Mollusca > Gastropoda > Neogastropoda > Conidae > Conus > Conus betulinus. The sequence goes on along the minus strand of JADBJO010003924.1, from coordinate 29,334 downwards.
AGCATTTCAAAAGTCTTAAATTCTGTGGCCCTTCATGCCCTGCTCTCAGTGACCTCGATGTCATCTCCCGATCTGTGGCCTTGATTTGGTTCTATTGGGGTCACTTGTATTGGCAAATTCATGGAGGCTGTCGTTGGACGGACGTGGTGGTGCCCTCAGGTAGGAAAACTCACTCACGTCGGCTCCGCGACTAAGGAATTATTGTCGTCAGTAGGGGGCCTAGTAGGTGGTGTCCTGCGTGTGTTGGATCAGAACAGGCACCACTGAACACCACTGAAGTGACTCGGCAGCAGTGCAGCGTCTCCTCTGGTGGTTTGCTTTTCAACGACTTGACATTGACTGCTCCCTGTGGATTATCGTACCAGGGCTGGTCTGTGGCTGTAGAGGAATGGACGGGAGGGAAGAGAGAGAGAGAGAGAGAGAGAGAGAGAGAGAGAGAGAGAGAGAGAGAGAGAGAGAGAGAGAGGGGGGGGGGGGGGGGGTGGAGGTCGGAATGATGTGACTAAGATGGCACAGAAGATGAGATAGTAGCAACAAAAAAAATGCCTAGGAGGCACCCCACTTCTCATCTCATCTGTGTTCGCATTGACATGTGTTTGCATACACGAGGCAGAAATCTTGAGAAGTTCATAACCTATGGTCTCAGATGACGTCTTTGTTCAGTCGTTTGCATTCTGCTGTTGGAAATATCCGATGTAAAACTTCCTCGTTTCCAGAAGTCTTTGCACCGCTAGTCTTGAAATAATGCCAGTGTTTGTTTGTTGGCTCTTGCTCTTTCTTTCAGCTGAGATGTGTGGCCACTTCCTCTCTATATAATCAGTTCTTCGAAGAAATGGTCTATGGTCTGATGACGTCGATCTTATTGTTTGTTGTGACATCTGACGGGCCTGGTTGTGTGATCCCATGTTTTGGCTCACACATTTCTTTTGACCCCCGCTTGTCCAGGACAGCACATCCACGCCAGATTTTCCAGTCGGAGACAGGTCATTGCTTCATACTTGTTGAACTCCCCGCTGGTCGATGAGTCGTTTCCATCACTCGAGTTTGAAGCTTGCCCGTGGGTGAAAACAACAGAAAGCTTGTGTCACTGCTTCTACCGCCTTGGTTAGACTGACAGTTGCACAGCTGTATACAACACTTTTCTCCCAGGTGGTTGTCCACTCTACTACTCACTGGGTATCCACAGCTGACCTTGCCTTTGGTGGCTGACCTGTCGGTGTATACTGCGTTTTGTTTTGCCAATTTTTACCACCTGCGTCTAACTTCTACGTTGGTTTTGCCATCTAGCCATTCTCCACAACGCATTGCAACCTCCAGCGACGTGGCAGTCACACGCAGCTGTTCAAAGCGGTCAGAATGTTTTTTCCCGCTGGCATGTCTTTGATAACTGACCATCACGCTGTATGTTGTGTTTTTTTCTGCAGTCACATCTTCTGTGCCACCTATATGGCATAAATGGCATTGCACCTAAGCTGCTCATTCCGTTTCTCTCGTCCACAAACATAGCCCTGCACGTCTCGCCACTGCCCCGGCAAAGGCAATCCACGGGGAGCAGTGAATATTAAGCTGCCATAGGGAAACCCACCAGCGGAGACACTGCACTGCACCCGAGTCACTTCGGTGGTGTTCAGTGATGTCTTTACCGATCCAACATTAGCAGAACACCAGCTACTGTCCCCATACTGACGACAATGATTAGTACCGCAGGTGGCATGAGTGAGCTCTCCCGCTGGAGGGCGCCACCACATCCGCCCAACCACAGTCCCCATGAATTTGCCAACACTGGTGACCTCGACAGAATGAAACCAAGCCAACAGGCGTGGAGAGGCAACCAATGCTGAGTTCACCATGATAGCAAGGCATACAGGGCCACAGAATTCTAAGAATAATGAAAGAGGGCAAATCCATATCCAAGCATATGCAGGTTACAGATCTGATGTATGGCGCCATGTTTTACTGCGACTGCTGTGTCCAAAGTTCCCAGCTCACCCGTGACGTCTCGAAGCAGCAGCCCCCAGGTGCAAGCAGACAGATGGCCAGGATCAGAACAGCAGCAAAACGACGTCCCTCCATGCTACAACCTAAAGAGTACAAAATAGATAGATAGATGAAAAACACAGTTTTGGTGTGGCTGAAGTGAGAGACCAAAACAGTAGTAAAAATGAAATGACAAAAAAAAATACAGCACTGACACTGGCAGACAGACAGACAATAAAGCAATGACATGGATGACAGACAATAAAGCAATGACATGGGGTGACAGACAATAAAGCAATGACATGGGGTGACAGACAATAAAGCAATGACATGGGGTGACAGACATATACAGCACTGATGTGGACTGACAGAAAATATAGCACTCTCAATCAGTGTCATACCATACAGAACTGACATGAAGTGATATTAAATACAGCACTGAAAGTGACAGACGACACAATACAGACACTGAGTTACATAAAATGCAGCACTCACATGGAGTGGCGTACAATACAGCACTAATATGGAGTGACATACAGTACAGCACTGACATGAAGTGAGACAATACAGCACTGACATGAAGTGACAGACAATACAACACTGACATGAAGTGATAAACAATACAGCACTGACATGAAGTGACAGGACAATACAGCACGGACATGAAGCGACAGACAATACAGCACTGACATGAAGTGACAGACAATACAGCACTGACATGAAGTGACAGACAATACAGCACTGACATGAAGTGACAGACAATACAGCACTGACATGAAGTGACAGACAATACAGATCTGACATGAAGTGATAGACAATACAGCACTAACATGGAGAAACAGGCAATACAGCACTGACATGAAGTGACACACAATACAGTTTTGACATTGAATGACAGACAATACAGCGCGGACATGAAGTGGCATACAATACAGCACTGACATGAAGTAACAGACAATACAACACTGACATGAAGTGACTGACAATAAAGCACTGACATATGAATTCACATGCAATACAGCACTGACATGAAGTGACAGACAATACAATACTGACATTAAGTGACACACAATACAACACTGACATGGACTGACATACAATACAGCACTGACATGAAGTGACATACAATACAGCACTGACATGAAGTAACAGACAATACAGCATGGACATGGAATGACAGACACTACAGCATTGACATGAAGTGGCATACAATACAGCCCTGACATGAAGTGACATACAATACAGCACTGACATGAAGCGACATACAATACAGCATGGACATGAAGTGCCACACAATACAGCACTGACATGAAGTGACATACAATACAGCACTGACATGAAGTGACACACAATACACTGCACTGACATGAAGTGACATACAATACAGCATGGACATGAAGTGACACACAATACAGCACTGACATGAAGTGACATACAATACAGCACTGACATGAAGTGACATATAACACAGCACTGACATGAAGTGGCATGCAATACAGCATGGACATGAAGTGACACGCAATACAGCACTGACATGAAGTGGCATATAACACAGCACTGACATGAAGTGACATACACTGCAGCACTGACATGAAGTGACATACACTACAGCACTGACATGAAGTGACAGACAATACAGCACTGACATGAAGTGACATGTAACACAGCACTGACATGAAGTGGCATACAATACAGCACTGACATGAAGTGACACACAATACAGCACTGACATGAAGTGGCATATAACACAGCACTGACATGAAGTGACATACACTGCAGCACTGACATGAAGTGACATACACTACAGCACTGACATGAAGTGACATACAGCACAGCATTGACATGGAGTGACAGACATCACAGCACTGACATGAAGTGACAGACATCACAACACTGACATGAAGTGGCATATAACGCAGCACTGACATGAAATGACGTGTAACACAGCACTGACATGAAGTGGCATACAATACAGCACTGACATGAAGTGACACACAATACAGCACTGACATGAAGTGGCATATAACACAGCACTGACATGAAGTGACATACACTGCAGCACTGACATGAAGTGACATACACTACAGCACTGACATGAAGACATACAGCACAGCATTGACATGGAGTGACAGACATCACAGCACTGACATGAAGTGACAGACATCACAACACTGACATGAAGTGGCATATAACGCAGCACTGACATGAAATGACGTGTAACACAGTACTGAGCTATCTATACTTCACAGACTCTCTGCGCGTGACCCATCTATACTTCACATTCTCTAAACCTGTTAAGCGTTGCTCTCCGGCTGTTCAGAGCAAGTTTCTTAGTTTTGAGAGGCAGGGAGTTTACAGCTCGCCCGCAGCTGCAGAGGCCAAGCTGTAAATGCAGGTCAGGGAAAGGGGTGTTTTTTCTGCAGGCTGCTCCCCACCAGCCAGCTAACCGTGCTGTACTCGGCGAACTGAATGTCATCTGTGCATAGCTGGTCTGGCAGCAATGCGTTTGGCATTGCTGAGCGGCCATTACAAATGGGGCTGTTAGTTTGATTATTAGTGGTTGTCATGAAAAATGTAAAATATCTGCGCTCTTGAGATGACTGAATTAGTGAATTCCCGACAATTCTTTTAATACCAAACTCGACTAGGTTTATTTTCCTGTACATAACGTAGATACGGCATGAAAGCTTGTACACAAGTGGTCAGGCAATATCAGAACAATGACAACACACACAAAATTGAGCAAAAATAACGTCATCACTTTCTGGGAATTTAATTTTCCTACTAAACTAGTACACAAGTTTGATGTATGCCTCTGCTCGGACTACAGCAACAAAAATGTTGGATTAGAAATGTGTAAGGCTTGTTTGTTCGGCCCTTCACTGAATGTCTCACGCAGGATGGAAACATAAAAGCTATGAGGAAGGGGATTCGTTCATCAGTGGCATATCCTGATGATTTTCTCTGTTGGTTGTCATTCTGGCCTTCAGAGACAGGATGAACAATGCGTTTCTTGATGATCACCAGCTTCCCCCCAAAGCACACTGGACCGCTACCGACATGTGTTTGTCAGCAATTTCCTGTGTTTTGGGATAGAAAAAAAAATGGAGCATATTAATGCTCTTGTTCGGAAGAGTGTCTTGACTCTTTTCATGTCAGAATATGATGGAAATTGTGTTGATATAGTCATGACAACCTGAGAGGAAATCGAATGGCCTCCATCTTCTTTCGCTCACAAAAAATTTACCGCTTAATCTAGTTGGTAGGTAAAGACAGATGTGTCTGCATGTGTGTGTGTGTGTGTGTGTGTGTGTGTGTGTGTGTGTGTGTGTGTGTGTGTGTGTGTGTGTGTGTGTGAGAGAGAGAGAGAGAGAGAGAGAGAGAGAGAGAGATTAGTAATTTGCATGGAGATTAATATTCGAAGGCATTATAAAGCGCGTGCGCACGTATGCGTGTGCATATGCGTGCGCATGTGTATGTGTTTGTGCGCACGCACACATGTGCATGTGTGTGTGTGTGTGTGTGTGTGTGTGTGTGTGTGTTATGTAAGCGCGTGCATGAGCGCGCGTTTAAGCGCATGCGCAAGGACAGCTGTATGTACAACAGGAAACTGTACACTTTGCATACCCAAGATGGTAACGATTTTAAATCCAGTGACATTCATAGGGGACGGTAGGCTTCCAAAGCTTGAGAAAAATAAAACCAAGACATACGAAGATCTAAGTACCGAAGAGAAAGCAACCTAGGCCTTAAAAACGAAGGAAAAAATTGTTCTGTTCCAGACAGTAATGGAATCAGCAACTTTTCTTTTTTTTTTCTTTTTTTTTTTTTCAAGTTTTGCTGGGATATAGGATACAATACATTATCATCATATCAATAGATTCTTCACAAACATGTTTGTGTTTATCATACACTCAAAATCTAGATGGTATACATTCGTCAGACAAAAATCAGGAGTACAATGCACTTTAGTGTCTGGAGACAAACAACACTAACATACATATTGCATATGTATATGGAGAGAGAGAGAGAGAGAGAGAGAGAGAGAGAGAGAGAGAGAGAGAGGGAGGGAGGGAGGGAGGGGGGGAGGGGGGGGGGGGCGGGGCTTGGCTTGGCGGACGAAGATTATGAAAGAGGTGGCCCATATTGACTGCAAGTGCGCTCATGGCTGACAAGGGCAATGCCGGACAGGCAGGCATGGCTGCAGCCTCTGTAGGTAAAAGGGTCCAATGTCGTAACATCACGGTTTTTCCCTCCTGCGCCTTTTGTCCCCAACGGCGGCCCTGCGCGTGTTGTCAATGCAAGAGACAGGTTTGTAAACGGTGGGCAGCCAGATGTTGCAATCCACAGGTAGGTAGGAGGACCACTGGCGACTGTCGGTATGACAGGCACCCAGGGTTTTCCTTCAACCAGTCATTGTATCGCTGCTTCGGTGCCCCACTGTCGTGATGGCCAGTGGAGAGTTCGCCATGTAGGGCGAGCGCCCTGTTCAGCCTAACTGGGACTTCAGCTGTATCAAGAGTACTTGTATAGCGGCTTACCGTGGTTTGAAAGCAAGCTCAAAGAGCTTACAAGTTAATGCTTTCCTCTACACAACGGGCTGCCCACCTGGGTAGAGTTGACTGAAGAGCTGCCTGCTGGAGTTACAGTCAGTCATTTCCTGCGTCATTCAGTCGCTTGTCCCCGTGAAGATCTCTTGCTTAGTGTGCTCTAGAGTGTCACTAATGTAAGAGTGAACTCTGTAGTCGCGCCTCCTCGCCACGCTAATGTGGATGTTCCTACAGGGGGACAGGATGGACATGACAAAGTCATGGGGCAGGGTGGACATGACAAAGTCATGGCTAAGGAGGGCACGGGCGCGTGTAACCGGCGCGATAGCAAAAAACTAGCACTCGGAAACTCACGAGAGAGGAACCGCAGGCTAGACCGGTAGGGTAGACGGGGCTCGTTCTGCCTTGGCAGGCAGTCCGTATAGGAGAAGGAAAACTCTGACTTCAAACCCGGAGAAAGCCCCAACGGTGGAGCAGTAAGGATTTTTCTCCAACGACTGCAAAAGCGGATGAAGACACTCCAGGAATGGGTAGCAAAAGACTGATAAGCCGTGGTAGGTAACTTACCTAGGAGAAAGACACTCTGAATTCAAACCATGAGCTACTCTGAAGACGGCACGTGTCGGCTGAGGACAGTGGGTAGACCTTCTGATCCAGCACCCAAAGCACAGAAGAAGACCAGACACGTACGCTTACACCAATCATGGTCATGCGTCAAATGGATATAAGATGGTATGGTGCTCGTCCCACGGACCGCCAGGCGGTGACAGTACCGGGCCCTCAGCGTCAAAGAGGCCCACCGTCTGCTACTGGAAAGACAACGCACCAGGAATTGAACGGATGGCAACACCAGAGGAAATCAACTAGCCAACAAAGTCAGTCGGAAATTCCAGCTGCTCCACTAGTCTTTGCACAGTGGAACGCTGAGGGCCTTCGAATCGAATGAAGAAGCCTGAGCTGCAACATTTCCTCAGGGCGGGAAAAGGTGGACATCTGTATTCAGGAAACTCAGCTGACAGATGCACACCGCTTTGCCATCAGAGGATATGAGCTCTTCCGACATGACAGAAGCAACCGTTCCAAAGGAGGGATTCTCACCCTCGTCAGGAACACCATCCCTGCGATAGAAGTTGGACGATCAGAGGGCGACGATGAATTCCTTGCTATCGAAGTTGTCCTCCAAGGAAGAGAGAACAAGAAAACCCCAGGAAAGGACGACATGGCATAACAAACGAGATGATCAAACATCTCGGATGTTACACCAAACAGAGGCTCCTGGACATCTACAACCAGTCTTGGAATGGTGAGACCTTCCCATGAGACTAGAAGGAAGCTATAGTGACACCAATACTGAAGAAAGGAAGGAAAGGACAGCCACAATAAGAACAGTTATCGCCCCATCAGCCTCCTAAGCTGCCTCGGAAAAAACATTGGAGCGCATGGTGAACAGACGCCTGGGTTACCATCTGGAGAAGAATAACCACATGAAGCCCATACAGTCGGGCTTCAGGAAAAAAACAGAAGCACTGAGGATCGAATCACCCTCCTCACTAAAGAAATTGAAAACGGCTTTCAAGATAAAATAAAAACTCTAGCCGTCTTTGTAGACTTAACCAACCAAAGCATTCGATAAAGTGTGGAAACAAGCTCCTCCGAAAAAAAACGTATGCGAAAACATGTTCTGGTGGATCCACAGCTACTTGTTCCAGCGAACAGCTCGAGTCAAACTGGAAGGCCCAGACAAGCTCACTGGTGAAGATCAGGGTGGGGTTTCCTCAAGGTGGTGTCATATCACCAACTCTTTTCCTCGTCTTCATCGATGACATTGCTGACCAAACTGACAATCCATATCTCAAGGACGTTCCATGCAGATGACCTTGCCCGCATGGACAAAAGCAGAACAAACACAGCAGCTACAGAATGCAGGAGGCAGGGAGCTGGAGGGCTGGAGGGGTGGAGGGGTGTGTGCGTGGAGGCACGCGAGAAGGGACGAGAAAAAAATAATGCATAACTAAAATGAAATAAGGAAGGAAGAAACAGGGTCCGGGGGGGTGGGGGGGATCTCGGTAAATAGGTTATGTATAACAAGTATAATATTGCTAAAGCCTTTCAAGGTTTATGAAAACAACAATAACATCAATGACTTTACCTTCATTCCCAAGAACCAATAACGTCTAAACAACAACCATCATCCACTCCTCTTAATGTCACACTGCGTAACTTATTAACATGGCCCGTCAAAACTTCTTACTTCTGTTCAACATCAAAACAATACAAAGCAGAAGTTAAAAGGAGCACAGATTACCAGTAACAACTTTTCAAGAAAAAAAAAAAAAAAACAAGCAAACTCAAACATCAGCTTCAATCAGCATAGGCGGTTCCTGTCCCCCATCCATATCACCCATTTCCTTGCACAGTAGTATCCCCCATCGGCCTCGCCTTTAAACATTGTAGACGTAAACTTACTGAAAATATAATCAAATAGGGTAATCACCACACTCAAGGCAGTAATGACTTCTTACACAGAAAGAGAAAAAAAATCGTCCATAAATGTACGACAATAAAAAGTTGTAGTGGCTTCTAAAGAGCAAGTTCTTACGCGGAAAAGAGAGAGGAGCAGAATATAGGTAAATTTCTCCTCATTACCTTCCATGCTGATCTAGAACATTGAAGAAAAAGGTAATTTTTTTTTAAAGTGGGGGGAGTGCATGTGTGTGTGTGGGGGGGGGGGGGGGGGGGGGGGGGAGGGGGGGGGGGGGGCAGGGGGCGCGTGCGCGCTTATGAACTCGCGCCTGTCCATCTATATTGATTTGTGACAAACTCTTTTATAGAACATTACTAGTATATACAAGAAAGAGGGTCCATCGGATCATCAATAACATCTATCGGACACTTCAACAGCTCTAGCTACCCTGATCTGTCAACTCAGACATCCATATCATCTTTCAACATAATAAGACGCCATCAACATCCCCATGGGACTTCACTCGACCTCACCTAGCAATATTACCAATCAACCTCGTCAGCTAACATCATGTATGAATATAACTAATTAACATGACCTTATCGGAACATTCTTCGGCACCATGCATATACCCTACGTCATTAATCTCATTGTTCCCCAGGTTATCAATCTGCTTCATCTGCCTCAGCCTCACCCCATCAGCATCACCCCTCCTGCATCTCTCATCCAAATCGTGCATGATTACCCTTCCATCAACGTCAGCATTGACTGCTCGTGGAGCTGACCTTCCCAGTCAGCATTCTCTATAAACATCATCTAACCACAAACATGGTTTAACAACATCATCCATGGATATCAACCATCAGGGTTTATTGTTCAGCGTAAGGTATCTACTGACAAACATAAGAGAGAGAGGGAGGAGTAGAGAGAGAGAGAGAGAGAGAGAGAAGAGAGGAGAGAGAGAGAGGAGAGGAGAGATGAGAGAGAGAGGAGAGAGAGAGGGGAGAGACAAGAGAGCAGAAGAGAGAGAGGAGAGAAAAAAGCAGCCAGAATCCGATTGCAATATCTTTATCAGGGTTTGCCATGGAAAGGAAGAAAGAAGCGAGCAAAGCGAGACGAGCGAGATCGAGAGAGAGAGAGAGAGGGCGAGCGAGAGGGAGAGAGAGAGAGAGAGAGGAGAGAGAGGTTAGGGTCCATCGGAGCACGAGAGAGAGGGATCAAGACAGAGGAGGGAGATGCCATGGGTTAGGAACACGGCCGTTCGTGGAGATGTTAGGTAGCAGAGAGATCGCAGGAGACCAACAGCAGGTGGACTGGAGGAAGAAGAGCTGACGTGTTGATTAAAAGAGAGGAGGCGTCTTTATCAGGAGAGGAGGGAGCTGAGTGTCGAGAGAGAGAATCGGCAGGATATTTCGGCGACGGAGCGAGAGAAAAGATGGGAGAGAGAGTGAGGCCGCGCGGCAGATGAGCTTCGTTTGTGTTGGGAGGAGAGAAGAGAGAGGATGTGGACGAGGAGAGGAGAGCGAGCGCCCATCATTCTGTCGTTTTGGGGCCATGAGGAGAGGAGAGGGAGAACGGAGAGGAAGAAGGAGAGAGAGAGAGACCGAGAGAGAGAGAGAGAGGACTGTAGCAGAGGAATGTTTTTACATTATCTTCTGAACAACACGGCCGTTCGTGGAACATACGTGTATACGGTATCAGAGAGGCGCAGGAGGAGACAGCGGTGGACTGTGGCAAGAAATTTGCTGACGTGTTTACTCAAAAAACTAGGCGTCTTTATGTCGGCCGCTGATGTCGAGGTGGCCCCGGTCGGGAAGGATGTCCACGGGAGGCGCGAGGCCGCGCCCCATCATTCTTCGTTTTTCTTCATGGAGGAAGAGAGGACAGGTGTTGACTGCCCGGAGAAAATTAAAATAGACCGGAATGACTGTAGCAGAGGACTTGACCCAGGCCAATTACAAACTGTTGAAGAAAGCTAGCGCGCATATCTGCAACGATGGCCACTTGGTCATCAAATGGGAGAATACTGACAGAGTTGAAAAATGGAAAGACCCTGAAAATAGATTTAAAGATGGATATTGACTCCTGCTTCAGGAGAGAAATGGCGCGAGTGCATTTGAAATAATCACAGACATAATCACAGATTTTTTATATTCATGAGCAAGAATGAGTGTGTGTGTGTGTGTGTGTGTGTGTGTGTGTGTGTGTGTGTGTGTGTGTGTGTGTGTGTGCGCGCGCGCGCGCGTATATCAGTGAGTGAGTGGGTGGGTGGGTGTGGGGGGGGGGGGGGGGGGGGGTGTGCGCGCGCGCGCGCGCGCGCGTGGTTGTGTTTGTGTGTGTGTTTGTGTGTGTGTGTGTGTGTGTGTGTGTGTGTGTGTGTGTGTGTGTGTGTGTGTGTGTGTGTGTGTGTGTGTGCGAGTGAATGGCGGTGGAGGCATCTACTTATTGTCGGTATATTTTCAGTACATGAATTTAGTAGTCCTTTCCCTCATCTTCTTTTTATTATTCATTTATTTCCGCGTATCCCCCCCCCCCCCCATCCCTCTCTCTCTCTCTCTCTCTCTCTCTCTCTCTCTCTCTCTCTCTCTCTCTCTCTCTCTCTTCTCTCTTTATCTCTTCTTTCTCTCTCTGTCAACCCTTTCACCCCTGGCTCTCTCTCTCTCCCTCCCTTTTCTTCTCTCTTGCCATGAAGTTCCACACTTTAAAGCTCATGAGTTCAGACGTATATATAAAATGCCTTCTAAGTAAGGTGCTCTTGTGCAAGATTGTGTTTCTGTTTCATCATCGGGCTTAGTTTCACTTACGAGGTGATTGTGATTGTTCACTACTGCTTTCTTTGAAAATCTCGGCCAGTTGTGCTTTTAGTTCTGCTGCATTCTCCCAGCGAGTTTTCGAAACCTCAGAGGAAAGTTTGTAGCTTTCATTTTGTAAGTCTATAACAGTTGTCGGTTTGGTTTTTTTCGTTCTCAGAAAAGGCTTCTCTGTGATATAACAAACTCGTCTTCCCCATCTTCTTCACTCACGCTAGGTCTCTACTTGAATACAGAAAAGTTGACAGCTGGTGGCTGAACTGATCCAGAAGATTTTAAACTGCGCTTACGCTCACGCACACATAAGCACACCCACGTATATATATGCATGCATACATGTCTTTAATCATGCTAGCTGTACACACTATCACACGCGCACTCGACTTCGCACCTTACACTGTGGGGAAAAAAGGGGAAGAGCTGAGAGCAAGTAGAAAGTCAGAAATTCAGCAGCGTAATAATCAGAAAGAGGAGAACTAAGAAAAGAGTCCATATGTGAAGCATGCTAATGAGCACTGAACACCATATGTGTATAAATGTAACGTTTGATCTTTTTTCTGCCAAGACAAAAATGGGAAGAGTAAGAGGGTGCACTCCTGACACTTAAATACAAAGAAAGAAAAGAAAGAGAGACAGGGGGGGGGGGGGGTGGAAAAGGAGAAAGGGGGCCCTCACTCAAAACATACAGCAAAGACACTTACCACAGCACTAACTTTGACAGTCTGAGATGACAGTGCTGACGTAAACAGGCTGACAGACGGTAGAGCGCTGATGTGGACTGGCTGACAGACCAAAGAGCACCGACGTGGATGGGGCTGTCAGATGACTGGAGAATACACAGCTCCTAAGGTCTCTCACTCTCTCTCTCTCTCCCTCTGCTGGCGTGGACTGGTGCGGGTCTTATCTGCACCTGCCATTTTAAAACAAACTACTACTGTGGTGATTCAGCTGTTGCCTTTTAGCCGTTTTCTCAACAGAGCTTAGGCTTCGCGGGCCACGACAACAGGCTCCATCTCCCCCCCCCCACCCACCCCCACCCCCCCCCCCCCCACCCCCCTTAAAGCCGGGCCACGACAAACGCTACATAACAGACTCCACCACCACCACCACCCCCCCCCCCCCCCCCCCCCCCCCGATTTCCACACACTACTACACTTACGAACACACCACCAACTGTTGGCGGCAACTTTCCACAGTCAATTCTTTTGCCCCTCACTCTGTTTTACGACTGCAACATTTCTGTTGCCTCTCCCCATGTATCCTAACCATATTTCTATCGCACCGCTTTCTCTGTACTGTAACGTTCACGTTTCGGTTACCCCACTCTTTGTGTTCTACACATTTCTGTCACCCCTCTCTTTGTGCCCTAAACACAAGATTTTTGGTTGCCCTCTCTGTGACTCAAACACCTCTCTCATCTTCGTGCCCCAGACTCTACCATTTCTGTTCACCTTCTCTCTGTGCCCCTCTTTTCTTACCATTCTCTTTATGCTCCAAACATAACATTTTTTGTTACCCTCTCTTCCCCCTTTGAGTCCCAAACATAACATTTGTGTTAAAAACACACACGCACGCGCGCGCACTCTCACACACACACACACACACACACACACGCACACACACACACACACACACACACACACACACACACACACACACACACACACACACACACACACACACACACACACACACACACACACACACACACGCACGCACGCATGCACGCACGCAGGCACGCACACACACACACACCTTTGTGCTTAAAAACATCTGTTACGCCTCTCTTTTTGCCCCAAACATTTTGTTACCCACTCGCTTTGTGTCTCAAACATAAGATTTTTGTTACCCTTTTCTTTGTGTCCTAAACACATTTCTGTTACCTCTTATCTTTGTACCCTACACCTTCTCTTATCTTTGTACCCTATACATTCGTTACTCCTCTGTTTTTGCCCCTAATATTTTTGTTGCATCTCGCTTTGTGTCTCAAACATAAGATTTTTGTTACCCTTCTATTTGTATCCTTAACACATTTCTGCTACCCCTTTTTTCTTTCTGCCCTAAACATTTCTGTTACCCTTCTCTTTGTGCTCCATATGTGACATTTCTGTTACCCCTTTTCTTTGTGTCCTAAACATTTCTGTTACCCCTGTCTTTGTGCCCCAAATGTGACATTTCTGTTACGCCTTTCTTTCAGCCCCAACCATAAGACGTTTTTTTTTTTTCTTTTTTTTGCTGTCCCAACCTCTGCGCCACCTCAGAGGCAGTGCACACACGCCGCTCATTTCGACACCCCCGTCCACAGCCACAGCCCGGTCGGCCCCCCCGCCGCAGCCCCGGCACCGGCAGTCCACAGGGAGCAGTCAATGTCATGAGGCATCCACCGGAGGAGACACTGCACTGCTGCCGAGTCACTTCGGTGGTATTCAGTGGCGCCCGTTCTGATCTACCCTACGCAGGACACCACCTAGTAAGCCCCCATACTGACAACAATAATTGCTTAGTCGCAGAGCCGGCGTGAATGAGCTCTCCCTCCGGAGGGCGCCACCACGTCCGTCCAACGACAGCCCCCATGGACTCGCCGATACCGGTGACCCCGAGCGGAACCAAACCAAGGCCACAGACGTGGAGAGGACATCGAAATTGAGGTCACCATGAGAGCAGGGCATGAAGGGCCACAGAACTTGAGACATTTTTTTTTTTTTTTTACTGATCGATGAGAATGAGGATGATTAAGATGATGCTACGGATTTCCTTTTCGGTCTGAGACTACATGACAGGGCTATACACTATGCTTCCTTTCATAATATATCTCGGCGTCAACCAGGTCCGAGAGATACAGGCACCTGCAGTGTTGGTCAGGAAATCTGAGCAACACTCTCAGAAACGCATCCATTAAGTGGATGAAACTTGACTGCCGCGACGCTAACCACTTCGCCACAGCGGCTGGGTCCAACCATAAGACTTTGTTGCCCCTCTCCCTGTACCCCAAACACAACATTTCTATTACCTCTCTCTATGCTGCAAACATGACATTTTTTGTTGTGCCCACCCACCCCCACCCTATGTGGCCAAGATTGGACAATTCTTTTGCCTTCTCTGCGCCCTAAGCAGCGTATCTGTTGCCATTTTTCTTTATGCTCTGAACATTCGTGCTGCCCCTATCCCTGCGCTCCAAATATAACATGTATCTTGTTCTTCTTCTTCTGCGTACGCAGGCTGATACTCCTGCGGACACTCCCCGTATAGACAGGCAAGGATTAATCCCATCTATCCAACAAAGGGAGTGGAGTTTTTGTGTGTATGACCGTTTTTTTTTTATCCCGCCATTAAGGCAGTCATACTCCATCTTCGGAGAAGGTGCATGCTATCTGTAACGTGTCATCCATACCAACGGCCAAACTGGTCTTCTCTTCCGAAAGTTGGTGATGGGATTTTACATGCGTGCGTTCACACACACGAACCTCGGTTTATAGTCTCATTCGAGGGACTGTATGGGGAATGGAGTCAGAACCAATGTTAACTCCGAGGGAAAAATCCCCCTGTACCGAAATGGCCCAGCTGAGATTGGAACCCACAACCCCAGGATTACGAGTCCGGCGCTCTACCAGTGAGCTATTCCGGCCCCCTAACATCTATGATATTCTTTTCTTTACGCCTCAACTCTAACATTTCTGCACCTTTCTTTTTTATACCCAACACTAACATTTCTGTTGCCCATCTCCCCCTGTAAACTGAACGTAAGACTTCTGTAACGCCTATCTTTATGCCCCAAATGTAACATTTTCCGTTGCGTTTTCTCTTTGTGCCCCCAAAAATTATAAACCCCCCCCCCCCCCCCCCCCCCTTCTCTTTGCCCCAAACACAGCCCTTTTGTTGTCCTTTCCCTGTCTGACAAATAAAACATTTCAGTTTCCCCTCTCTTTGTGTCTCAGCGATGATAACATTTTTCTTGCTTATTTCCTTGTATACTGAGAGGCAAAAATTGCGCACAAACATACAAAAAAAAATGCACAAAAATCTCATTTGTCACTTATTTAATTGGAAACTTGGTAACAACTTAAACAAACCAAATCTGCGTCAGAACATTTGATTGAAAAGAGCATGTGTGAACAGAAAAAAACGACCTGAATCAAATTCATAAACAACGGTCAAACATGGTTATTGCACAGCATAAACCATCTTTCAAAAGAGATGATTCTGTCAGTATCTGGTGTATCCACCCTTGGCAGCTACACACGCTCGAAGACGCCGAGGCATAGACTGCACGAGACGTCGGATCTGCACCTGCTGGATGTTGACCCAGTGATGCTGAAGAATGGCGATTAGTTCACCTCTCGTCTGGGGCCTCAGCTGATGCTGCTCCACTCTCCTGCCGAGCGCGTCCCAAAGGTGCTCAATGCAGTTCATGTCAGGTGACAGGGATGGCCAGGGCATCACCTCCACTCCATTCTGCTGCAGAAAGTGACGGGTCATCTGGGCACTGTGAGGTGTAGCATTATCATGCTGGAACACAAATCTGCGTCGTCCACCATGGTGATCCAGGAGTGGAAGCAGGACAGGCTGGAGAACGTGGTTCACGTAACGCTGTGCCGTGATGTTGCCATCGATCACCACGAGCTGGGATCTAAAGTTGACGTTGATGGCACCCCACACCATCACTGAAGGGGGTCGCCAAACAGGTCGAGCTGCCTAACACAAGGGTCATGATACCATTCTCGTCTCTCCTGTAAATTCTGATTCTCCCATCAGCGTGGCTCATGCAAAACCGTGACTCGTCAGAGAAGATGACATTCCTCCATGCGCGTCTTCCCAGGAATGCACCATTTGCTGCCCGATGGTGCCGGGCCTGCCTGTGTCTGTCAGTCTATACAGGGCCAACGTAGGCCTGTGACACCTGATTCCTGCATGTGACAGGTCGTCGTCGTCGTCTGACAGTGCTGCTGATGGGTCCCCCACACTCCCCCAAAGTTGCTCTAGCGGTGGCAGCAGCAGTCAGGAATCGGTTCCTGAGATGGAAAAGGCGAATGGCT